>JAQZBX010028858.1:0-27604 GCA_029593785.1 Cabassous unicinctus
CTACATCCACAGAATCTAAGTCTAGTGCTCTTTCCAATATATTATCATGTTGCTTCTACTTGAGTTTTACTCAAGACTCTTTCAGGTCTCTTCCTATTTAATTATGGTAGTGTGAGAGTGTCTTCCAGTTTTTAAAAAATGCTGTCATTATTCCAGGAGACCTTAACATAGCAAATAAACATTAAAAGTTAAAGCAGAATTTTCTGAAAAAACTACAAAGACAATAATTAGATACTATTATTATTTTACATTTATTAAACTACTCACACATTCTATATTGATAATTTCTAATGCTGGCGAGATTGTGTTGAAATGTTCCTTGATGATAGCAGTTTAAATTGCTGTATTCTTTTTGGAAAGCAATTTGGTAACAAATGCCAAAAAGACCCAAGATGTTCACACCCTTTTACTCAATTGGATCATTCTGTTTCTCAAGATTTATGTAAGGAGGTAATTCAAATCAAGAAATTAGCCATCTGCAGGAAAATCTTAATTCTGTGTAAAATGTACTTGATAATAAAAAGAAACCTAAATGTCCAAAAATAGAAGAATCATTTTTAAAAAGTTATGCTATATCAACTGAAGGGAATGTTATACTTGTATTAAAATTGCAATTATGGGAAGAAATTCTGCTTCAAGACTACAACATCAACTCCCCTCATAATTTCCAGCCTGCCAATCTGCCCTACAGATCTCAGACTTGCCAGCCCCCACAATTTTGTGAGTCAATTCCTTAAAATAAATCTTTTCATATGTAAAAAGAAATGTGATTATGAAGATATAATAATATGTGAAAAGAGTGCTTTATGACAGTGTTAAATTTTAAAATGAACACAAAAGTACATGTACATAACAATAATAACCAAGCAGAAAATGCATGTAAATGTGGACAACTAGGGAGAAACAAAGAAAAATTAAAATAGATGTATTTAGGAGGGGAGACTGATAAAATTGAAAACTGTCCAGGTTGCGTTTCCCAGAAATCAAACCCTGAGACAGAGATTTGCAGGCAAGGGGTTTATTAGGGGTGCCCCCAGGATCAACATCTGTAGGGGAGTGACAGATACAAGAGTGGGTGGAGGGGGAGGTTGGGCTAAAATGCAATACCACAAAGGAGCTCTGAAGTTGGACTGGCCTGGGAAAGCAGGAGAGACTTTGGGTGAGGCAGCTCTCTCCAGCCTGGTGGAGCTTTATAATAGAAAATTTGGTGGAAATAACTACAGTCCCCACTAAATTACCACGGCAGCTAATCTCAAGGCTCCACCTATTGCCTATTATCTCCATTTTCTACTACGAATTTTAAAAACCCTCCCTTTTGCTGGTCTTGTGGCCTTTCTAGTGGGATGATGTGGACTCTCATCCCTTAAGGGCCTGAGCCTATGATCACCAAGCCCTTCTCAGGTTATGGCTACTACAAAGGAGTACCAACTGGATCACCAAATACATTGTTCCCTTCCCCCCATTATGTAAGAATAACCCTACTTCCTCCCAGAGGATTAGGGCCAATTACTCCTTCGTGCTGATAACTTCTTTCCCTGCTGTTGATGTCTGGCACAAGGAGCCTGAAATGACTGAGTTGCAGCTGAAACTTGAAATTTAATGGGACTCTTGGTGAAATGTCCTCTACTGGGAGCCAAGATCTCTAAAATTCCAGAGCCCGGAGTTGCAGGTACAGGAAGCTCTAATTCTCCAAGTGGGAGTGAGGGTAAGTAGGGCCACTCTTCCTTCAACCCCCATACCTTCTACCTGTTGGAGACACCACACCATATAATGGTTGTCGATTTAGGGTATATACTGTTATGTGTCACCTCCAAGCTGGTCTCTCAGCTGTAGCTCAACAAGCCAATCCAATTCTCTATCTGGCTGATGCAGCATATGATGGGGCCAGTGGATCCCATGGTCATGTACCCACTGCCACATATTTGCTATAAATAGTGTCCTTTATTCCATTCTGGTCATATGTGGTAGGCCCTTTTAGTAGATGAAATTTTATAAGCTCTTGGATAGTGGTACTCTCTGGGACCCTGTAAACAGCAAAGGCAAACTCAGAGCAGGAATTTTTGCTGATTTCCAGCCAAGATGAATTTTTGACCCATCCAGGATGGAAGGAGTCCAACAAAGTCAACTTGTCACGAAATGGCTCGTCGGTCTCCTCAAGAGATGGTACCATATTGTGGGCACAGGGTTGATCACTATTGCAAGTTGGAAATTTGGTAGCAGAAGTAGCTGGATCATCTTGGTGAATGGGAGCCACTGTTGTTGGACCCATACATCTCCTCCATCCCTGCCACCATGGCAACTTTGTTGTGACAACACTGGGGTGGCCAAAGAGAGAGGCTGGCCGATGTCAACTAGCTGAGTCATTCTGTCTACTTAGTGTCTCTTCTGTGGTTCAGTCAAGAGTTCTAGGTTTGAAAACTGACTTAAGTCTGGAAACTGGGCAAGTGATCATGACTTTTCATTGGGGCCACAGCCCTCAGCCTCTTGATCATCCATTCTTGAATATTCTGATTGGATAAATTGAACAGAAAAGATTCTGTTTTCTATTAACATCTCCATAGGGATGGGTCTATGGGTCTTGCTGCCTAATTCATAACAACAATTGCTGCCCATTACAACAATTGATCCCACCTTGCTTCTGATGGTTAAACACTGCCATCTGATCTTTAATAGTTTAGGATATGATCATCCCCATTGCTGCCAGTGATGGCTAGAAAATGTGCTTATTAAAAAAAATTTAAGCAACTCTGAAGAATTCTAATACCTCCCCCAGATCTAGTTGAACTGTTTTTCTATTTACCTAATCGTCATAGTTTACTCTTTGTTCTTAGTTCCTAGAAGGACAATAACCACACCTTCCTAGTTATACTCCCAGGAAAGTCTGGAATAAGATATCTCAGCAAAACCACAGAATGGTGCCAGGAGCACCTTATAGCCCAAGAAATCTGTAACTTCTCTGGGATACAAGGCTGTGAAGGCAGACATGAAACAGGAGTTTTGCACACAGAAGATAAAACAGGATTGAGACATTTGCCCACATCCCTTTCATGAGACCCTGTAAAAAATTCCAGAGTCATCACCCACATGAAGGCATCACTTGATTCTCAATCCCAATTCTCCCTATAAAATCCCTAAAACCCTTCTCACTTTGAACTGGTTTGGGGAAGATTCCCCCAGTTCCTTGCTTGTGCACTTGCTTAATAAATCACCTTCATACTGAGAGACTTGTTTCTCCTTTGGAGCACCGGATGCGAGCAGCCTTTCTATTTGAAATAGCCATGCTTACGGTAACATCAGGGGCCCAGTTCTGTAATATCATCTCTTACCATCAGTTCTGGCCTACAAAGGAAAGAACCAGGGCTTGCACCCTGGAAACCTCTAGGAAAATTCCAGATTGCAAGCCTTCATTGAATGACACCTTTGAAACTGAAATGAATGAAAGTGACATGATGCTAGAGACATCTATGTTAGACCACAGTACATGATTCCAAACAGTGGTCCAAATTCCATTTTGTCATAGTGTAGGTTGCTTTTTTCTCACATCCTTGTCATGTTTAAAATTTTTCTGTTTTTCAACATGAATCCAAACTATATCTCTACATTTAGAAGCAGAAACCTGCCTTAAAAGACTGGATAACACACCTTCGCAACAGATGTTTTCTGATCCTACGAAATAGTTATACATAGTAGAATAAAGAAGGCAAACCATTTTTTAAAAATCTTACCAAAGCCTTCTTTATTACTTTGGTAAATGAAGTGTCTTCTGAGCCCTCCCATGGAAAATAGTCATCAGGTGGGTTTTCTAGTCTTACATAATAAATTCACTCGAACATGTCCCCTTTTCTGAGAATTTTTATTTCTTTTTCCAATGCAAAAGACATTCTGACATTAATTTAGAGTAGCCATCATTTTCTCCAAGTGTCTAAGAGCCATCCTAGCAGTGTGTTAACCCTGAGTCCTGGGCTCTTTGCCAGGCTATTAAATCCTGGATCCCAGGAGAATGTTCTCATATCAATCATTGTTGCTTCATCTGTCTTCATGCTCTCCTTCCCCTTGATCCAATCCCATTCATGCTCTCTCAGCTCCTGCTGGTGCATATTGGCCAGGTCCTGCAACTCCTCCAGGGCATCACCTTTTCCTCTTTTAGCAAGCCCAGCACTTCCCTGGCAGATTTGTCATGACTTAATGGGTTACATTATTGGTTATAATGGATTGTCACGGGTCTAGTGGCCAGGAAGGAAAGTGGTGGCAGATCCTGCTGGGGCATTTGTTGTCTTACGAGGCAGAGGCCTCTGCATATCCTCAAGCAAGCAGCAAGCACTAGCCTTTAACAGAGTAGAATGGGCCCTTCTGCAGGCCCAGAGGCTTTGAGGGGAATCTGGGGCTTAACGATTTTCAGTGTATCAACCCAAATGCATGACCCCATTTATCATGCTTCCCCACACCTCTTTCCCAATCAGGGTGTGGGTCTTGGTATAGCAGACCTGCTTCTGAGAATTGAAACTTCCCAGGAGCTCTGCTGAGCCTGGTCTTGAGGTTTTTCTGCCTTCCAGCTGTGTGAGATGAAAGTTTCTTTGTATGTTGCCAAGGATGCACTCTGGCTTTCCTGTTTAGCCTTTAATTGCTGATTAACCACCTTCGAGTGCTTCCTTGTCTTTCTCCAGAACATCTCCCCACTCCTGCTCCCCCAGTAACAACCATATGAATCCATTATCCTTATAATTACTATTTCCTATTTCCTTCATGTTTCTCAAATACTTGATCCATTGCCCTAGCCAGTACATTCCCTTCCAAAGGTATGCCATCCCTGAAAATGTCAACTGTCATACTGCTACTGCATGCCAAACCACAGTGTCTACTTCAAACCTTTTTAAACGGCTGTGATTGTATTTTGACAGTAAAATTAATCAAGTCATTTGCAAAAGTTTCTCAGGAGAAAACGGTAACACCTTTGGTGTTCTGTTGTCCACGGACTTGGACAATTGTCCTGTGGAAGTTTCTTCAACTGAAGAGTGGACTCAGACCTACCACAAAACAAATAGAAACCTGGGAGTGACTTAGTCAATGAAACTGCTGACATGAGGTCACTTAGCTTTTCCTGACTCGCCTCTCCTCAACCTACCTACCCAACCAGACCAAAAATAGTTGTGGCGGGTGTGGACTTGAGGCTGTCCCATAGCAAGACAAGCGGGGAAACCTGTGTAACCTGAACAAATAAATCAGTGCCTTCTTGCTTCTGCTTTGAGACCCATTGCCACATGGGACCCACATTGGAAAAGAAACATACACATGACTCCCAAGATCTTGCCTGGTAAAAAACTGGGAAGGAAATTTTGTCACACTTCCTAAAAACTGTGTACAGTATTTCCTAATATCCCATTTGGACAGCTCTCTCCTGGGTTTCATCCATCCAAGCTACTGCTCACAGAATCTCTCTTTTCTATTGCCAGGAAAACCCCAATAGACCTTTTCATTGACTTTCTGGATTTATTTCCTTTCTGAAAATCATTTCTTGTATGTTAATCAATTTTTCTCCACACTTTTCAATTTTCCTCCCCTCATTACCCTCAACAGCATACAAAGGGCAAACCAGACTCAACAGAGAAGGGAAAAAAAGAAAACTTGATCCTTTCATGTTTTAAATGGTAAATATGTTATATTTTAATGCTATATTTGATGGCCACACACTTCACCAGATGAAAGCCTAATAATAAGTTAAAATACATGAATAGCCTCTTCTTTGAAACTGCCATCTCTTCATTTTTATGACCACCTATCCTCTCCTCAGCCTCCTCAAAGTCCTTCACAGTGTTTCCAGGTGCTTTGTGTAGAATAGACTGGTTGCTTTCCACTTGTTCTTTCAAAGAACCTTTGTTGATCTGCATCATAAGGGAGAACACAAGGATATGAGGGACAGTCTTATGCACAGACACAATTTTGCACGTAATCTCAGTGAGCTTATGAGCCCTGTGTAAGTCCCAGTTAAAATTCCCTTAATGAGAGCTTTCTTTTCTTTTTTTTTTTTAATGAAAGCTTTCTTGCCTGATTGTCAGTTCTTGAAATTCTGACCCCCAAATTTTAGCTAACCTCATACACTTAGATGCCCATGGCATGATACCAAATTCATTTTCTGGTATTAGAAAGTGAATAGTCTTTATAAATTATATAGAGCATACATATGTTGTAGACTAGACAAGCCAAAATTTTTATTCATTCTATCATTGGTTCATCCTGTGTTTGCTTAACATATTTGAGGGGAGGAATACATTATGTAAAATCAATTCCCAGCCTTAAGACTCAAACCAGCTAATCAGGAGATCAGATATGTAAATGGGCAATTACAATAGCATGCTTAGACAGAGGTGCTGTAGGAGCCTTGAGGGGAAGGGGAGAGAGGAGTGAAGGGTGGGTGGCAATGGGGTGGGTGCCTAATTCAGCCCAGATTCGGGAATGTGCTGATCATGGTTTCAAGGAGAGATTCTTAGAGAAGGTGACCTTAAGAATTGGGAAATTCTTAAAGTTTTCAAAAGAAGACAAGAATGGGAGAAAGATGTTCTCTCCTCAGAAGGAATAGCATTTGCCAAGATCCCAAGGCAGGAAAAGGAGGGAGTGTGATGCCTAGGAGAGCTGGCCAGTGGTTTGCTAGGGCTGGAATGGAGTATGGATATGGAGACATCAGGAGAGGTGAGGCAACGGCCAGGTCATGGAGGGCCCAGGACGCGACACTGAAGACTTTATCCTCAGGGGAATGTGGAGCCTCTGAAAGCTATTTAGAAGGGCATGATGTAATCAGATTTGCAAGTTAGCATGGCGAGGTGCTGTGATACACCCACACGTGGAGATTGCTTCTATTTAAGTTGCATTCAAAATCTGAAAATAATAATAAAGAATTGAAATTATGAATGCATTGCTTTTTATAAGTTAAAACAGGCACCAGGTTATACCTTTAATAACAGCGCATTCAGCCATCTGCTTTCAAATGTTATTTTGAATGGAGTTATCAGAACTGCAGGAATAGCATGCATAACTCACATGCCAGCTTATCTTTGTCTCAGCTTTTAGAAAGGCACCTGATAGAACCTCTAAACACCAGGAGGTATTTGAAGTGCTTGTTTATAATTTTATATTTATTTCCACGTTCTTTTTATTTGTTCCAATTATTACAATTTTAGTTGCAAATTTAAATGAATTAAAACGCTTAGGGTATCTATATCATTAAATAGCCTCTTTACTTACATGCTTACAATATGCTTTTATGAATATCATGCCCCTTTCCACAGTAGTCTGTGATGCATTTGCCTTACTTACCAGGCAACTTTTAGGAAATTGGGTTAATTTCAGAACTAGGGTTAATTCAAGGGCATGGATAATACATGTGAATGTCATCTGTCAGGGTATATTGCAACAGAAAAAAAAAAGGTCAAGAAATACTGGAGTAGTGAAAAATATCCACAAATTTTGGTAACAAGTCTGGATTCACATCCCAATTCTGATGGAAAATTAATGTGTAATGGGTACAGAGTTTCTGTTTGGGATGATGGAAAAGTTTTGGCAATGGATGGTGGTGATGGTAGTGCAATATTTTGTTTTATTTTTTTTTTTTTATTTTTTAAAGATTTATTTATTTACTTGATCCATTTTAACCACCCCCTTCCCCATTTGCTGTTTTTGTGTTCATTCGCTGGGCAATTCTCTGTGTCTGTTTCATCTCTTCTCATCCTCTTCCTCCAGTCTTCACCAGGATTCGATCCTGAAGACCTCCGATGTAGGAGAGAGGTGCTCTAGCCATCTGCACCACCTCGGCTCCTGGTTTTCAGAGCTTTCAGAGCATCTTGTCTTGTCTCTCTCCTTTTACGTCATCATCTTGCTGCATGGCTCCCGGGGCCTGGCGGCTCACCGGCACACAGAGCCTGGCAGCCCATGTGCCTTCTATATATTTTTTTTATTTTACCGGGAGGTCCCGGGGATCGAACCCAGGTCCCTCCATATGGCAGATGGACGCCCAACCATTTGAGCCACATCCGCCCTCCGCAATATTTTAAAAGTAATTAGTACCCCTGAATGTGATACTTGAAACTGACTAAAATGGGAAATTTTGTTGTATCTATGTTACTACAATAAAAATAACTTTTTAAAATCCCAGTTCTGTTACTTATAGATATATAACATTGGTCAAGTTATTTGCCCTCTCTAAATCTTAGTGCCCTTGATATAAAATGAAGATTAATAATAATGGTATTATAAATAGCAGTAATAATAATTTCCTGAAAAGATTGTTTTGAGAACTGGTAAGAGCATGTATTCAGTGCCTTTATAGGTGTTTAAAAAGTGATGGTAAATATTGGAAAGAGCACTGTCAAGGTGGTGTGGAGGTGGATCCTGAAGCTGGGCTGCTTACCAAGACTAGGTGCAGGAGGCTCGCTCGGGAAGATGGGACAGTTACAAGCAGGAAAGAGAACAATTTTTAGAAATATTCAGAACTGATGATTACATTAGGATAGACTGACTAACATAACAAACAACAAAAAGAGGTCAATGGTGAAATATAAGAAAAGTTTCTTTCTCCCTGTCTTAGTTCAGGTCCTCTGAAAAGCAGCTGCCAGGATGGAAATAGACCTGCAAGAGTTTACTGGGGGAAACACTTGTGAAAAATGAAAGAGAGTGTATTAGTCAGGTTTCTCCAGAGAAACCTACAGGAGACTCATGTGTGTGTTTAAATATTGAGAGATTTATTATAAGAATCGGCTCACACAGCCATGGGGATTGACAAGTCCAAATTGTGTAGCACAAGCCTCAACATGAAAAGTCTGATAAAGATGATTCTGAAATCTGGCACGTCCAAATTCTGTAGGGCATGCCACAAGCTGGAAACTGATGAAGGTAAAGTCAATACCCCTGGAAAACTGGCTGACTGGAGTAGAGGCAGAAATTCTTCTTTCTGACTTCTGCAATTCTCAGTTCTGGTTTTTAAGACCTCTGACTGATTGGATGAGGATACTCTCCTCATTGCTGAGGGAAATCTCCTTTGTTGATTATAGATGTAACCAACTGACTGTAGATGCAAATCCATTTACCAAATACCATCACAGTCAGGCCAGTGCTGGCTTGACCAAACAACGGGACACTCTAACCTAGACAAGTTGATACTTGAAATTAACCATCACAGGGAGGAAGTCAAACCAGGCAAGGAGAGCCTTCAGACCATAATACAGACCTGACACCTGTGAAGGAATGGGGAAAGGTAAGAGGAATGGGTAGGAAGTGTCTGGACTTCAACATAGTTCCAAGAAAGGTTTGGCCAAACCAATGGAGAATTCACAAGTTAAGTTCGACTTTTGGAGGAATCATGTATCTCACAGGAATGGGTCTGGATTAGTACCCCTACCATGCTCAGCCATTGTCTGGAAGTAGCCATGGAAAGCATAGCCTTGGCACAACACAATGTTAGATCCAGTAGGGCAGCAGCTAGGGTCATAATAAAATTTGCTCCCCACAATAAGGGATCTGAGTGGCACACTTTCATGGTTGCCGTGCCCCCACATCACAGTTCAATGCAGATCAGTTTTGGGGGTTGCAGAGAGCCATTGAGTCATTCAGGGACCCAGAGTCCTTATATCTGTGGCTCTGCCCTCCTCTAGATTCCTGGAGTTCTCTCCATTCAGATGGCAGATGATGTGTGTGAAACTTCCCTTGGTTTCACCTGGACTGTGCTCACATTCCCTATGTTCATATTACGTTGGTCAGAGTGCAGTCACATGCCGCCCCCCGCCAACTTCAGGAAGCCTGCTAAACATAGACCAGCTGCATGTCACAACAACCATTTGGACAAGGCAGATGAAGGGCAGAGCAATGCCCCTGATTTCTGGCTTGTGTTACTGGGTAGACAGTGGTGCCATACACTGATAGAGAAAATAGAGTAGAAGGATGCTGATTTCAGAGGAAGTAGAGAAGCTCTGGTCTGGTGCTCAGACTAAGAGATCTGGGTGGAGATAATCCAGATGGTGGTTGAAGCCATGAATTACCAGAAATAAAAGGGGGGGGGCAGGAGTAGAGAACCTAACCCTGAAAAACAACAAAATTTAAGGGACTCTGTGACTCAATTTCTATTTCAATCTCCTTCTAGTGGACCTTCCTGTACTGCAAAGTTGAAAAGCTAAAAGCATTTCCCAGACTCCTTTCAGATGGGCTTTCAGTGAATGTAATTTTGATTCTGCCAATTAGATACACTCCTGTGAAACTTGAATTCAGATTTGAATAAGTGGGTGAACAGGCAGGGCAGATTGCATCCATTTTTTCTGGTATGGAACGTAGCAACTCTAGGTCTTGAGTTGGCAGCTGTAACAAAAGTTTTCCAATTCAGTAGGCACTTCCCAATTGTGGTGGAAGCAGCAACTCCCTTGGCAGCCCAGTCCTATAGTTTTATTCCTATGATGTCATCTTCTTCAACTCTTCCATTGATTCTGTAAGCCAATTAATACCTCGCAATATCGCTCTCTGCTTAAAATAGCTAGTTGGTTCTGCACTTTGCACCTGAACCCTGACCAATATAGGTAGAGAAACAGAAGACTTTGAAAGAGACTAAGGAGAGGCCAGAGAAGTAGCAGCAAAACAGAATGCTGTGCCTGAAATCAAGGGAGGAAAGCATTTCAATAAAGGATTGGTCAACAGTTAAATGCTATGGAGAGTTCAAGACAGATAACTGTGAAGTGAAATTACTCGACCAGGAGGTCACTGATATCTGATGGGAGCAATTTCCATAGACTAGTAGAGAGGAAGCCAGATTGCAGGTGGTTCAGGAGATTCTTCCATTTTATTTTGAATTCCATTTATGAAGAAAGATAGTCAGGTCCTGAATACATGGTCTGAGAGGTACAAGAAAGATTATTCCATTGCTTATTACCATGCTTGAAAATCCAATATGGCGGTTCAATCACTCCAGATGTTATAGTAATTTTTCTCTGGAATCATCTGTTAAAGGAGGTTCTAGCCACAGCTCTACCACTTGTTAGTGCTATAAAGTAGTTCTCTGAATTCACATTTCCAAAAAAGAAAAAGACCCTTAGAAAATGACCACAGTAATACCTTCTGCATAGGCAGAATGGCATAGGGGATAAGAGCACAAGGTTTGGACTTGGCTAGGCCCAGGCCTAAGTCCTGGTTTTGCTACTAGTTAACTCTGTGACCTTGGACAAGTTACCTATACTATAAAATAGGGATAATATCATCAACCTCACAGAGGGGGAATGGGGATTAATTGAGGTATGTAAGGCATTTATCAAAGGGACGGGGCATGTAAAAAGTACTCAGTAAATTGTATTTCTTTTAATAAGTGGCCAAAAATGCCTCTTGGGATATAATATCCATTACTGTCTTCTTCACAAGGTTGCTGGCCTAATGAGATCATGTACAGCAAAGCAAAATGTAAGGTTTATTATGAGGAGGAAAATATCCCATGAGAAAAGTCATACTTTAAACCAAAAATTCCCCCACAATTCCTTGACAACCAGATTGTGCTATGGAGTTGGTGAGGAGGACAGAGCCACGGGAAAGAGGGAACTGAAGATGAACTTCGATTGTTGCACATTTTCCTCCCCAGGAATGGTTTTGTTGCAATAAAAAACACTCCACCGTAAGGAGAAGGTTGATTAATATATGCTTTTCTGAAAAGAAGAAAAACTCTCATTGTGCCTAGCTGGGCTGAGCAAGCAGAAGGGGTGAAGGGACCAGATATATTTGTTTGAAACTGAGTTAAAGATTCATATATTAAGAGCCTCATTCTGGCTGGCTTCAATGCCAAATTCCCTACTCTTGCCACACTTTATTCCAGAAACACACACCAGCTCTGTACAAAGTAAGACTCCAAAATTACTTACTTGGAAATAAACCACTTGCTTGTCCAAGCAGGAGGACAAGAAATCATTGGAGGTGGATAAGTGAGTTCCTCTTGCTTCCTTGATCAGCCCAGCCCACCTCTTGGCCTCCCCACCACACACAAAGAGGTGGAATTAAATTCCATTTTTTCCAACCCCTGGTCTTTGTTCCTGGCTCACAAGAACATATCAAGAAAGGCTCCCACTGGTAGCCAGAAGGGGTCTACTGACACGCCCTTCTCTCACCTCACCCTCTTTAATCCTTCTTCCTGTTGGAGACTAAACACAGCCAGAGGAGTGAGTTTTTCACTAGGAGTTATTGTTTTATTTCATATTTGTTCTAATCCATCTTCCCTGTTTCCTCATTCTATGAGATAAAGAACTTAAAGCCTTGTTAGAGTTCAAAGTCAGGTTGCCTCCTACAGCTGGAGGTCACCGCCTGGCAGCCCTGAGCTTTGCTGACTTGGCTGGTGTCATAGAAGTGGGCAGAGTGGGGCATGTAGATATAAGTGGCATGACCAGCTCTACCAGCTGCTGAACAGGTGGCAATGCTGGCTGAATCAGTCTGCTAAGAGGGATGGTCCTGGCACCAGGCCAAGGAAGACTGCTTAGTAAATCCCTCCTGATTACTAACCTCTAAGACCTCACATCCTATAATTTCCCGAGACAAACCTGCTATTACAAACGCTCAACCTAAAAATCACTCCCCAAGCCCAGGTATTCTGGAGAAGTGGGGTGTAAACTTGTATTAAAAAAGAAAACGATAAGGAGCAGTTTTCCCAGGGAAAGCATTCTTCAGGGCAGATAACACATACACATTGTACTGACATCCTCCACCTTCCCACAGCACCCTACCAAAGTCCCTGCAAGCCACCAAATTATGATTATATTGCAGCTGCCCTTTCTGCAGGCTGTGCTCAATTTTTTAAAAAATAAGGTTAATTTTATTTTATTCAATTGACCCTAGTGAGTTTATACGATTTCCTTTAGCTTCTATTTTATGACTGTCACTGTAAGGGTGAGGCATGAATTAAAATATTAGTCTGGCTTGGAGGGACATTCAACAGAGTTAGAGAATGAAGAAACTGTACTATTGACTTCACAGTGAAGACTGAGGACAGTAGACAAAATGCTTTTGTTTTTTCTTCTCTCCACCCTAGAGTTTCTGAAGATCATAGACCTTATTTTCCTCCCTTCCTCTTGCTTTGGGAGAAAAAGAATTGAAACCTTTATCGAAAGTTTATTCCTTCATGGGATTTGAACCTCACGGGGCACTTTGGCTCATCATCAACCTTTTCTTTCATTGTCAACTTCTTTCCACTTGCCTTAGAAACATGTTCAAATCTAGACCCTCTCCTACATTTCTTTCTATACCTTCCTTTTCTCTTGGGATACTGTTTTTCTTCTTTCTTTCATGCAATGAGTCACCCACTCATTAATTTAACAAATGTTTAGTGACAGACACGATGAGCAAGGCCCTCTTCTAGCAGGAGACATGAAAACAAAGAAGACCTTCTTGGTCCTTGCCTTTGAGGAGCTCACTTTGTGATTGCAGAGACACATGTAAGAGGTAGATACCTGTGCCACCTTTCTCCTTCTTTTCATTGACAAACTTCCTGAAAGAGTAACCACCTGTTCATTACTCAATACCTTCAGGCCTCACAGCTCTTCTGAAATAACCCCCCCGAAAGTCAGCTTTGACTTCCTAATTGCAAAATTAGCACTCATCTAACCCTGTCCTCTTGCTGGATTTGACAACTTGCTGTCTAGTCATAGCTTGGGTCCATGGAAAGGAAAGGGGCTTCAGAGACAGAGGTGCCAGCTCCTGTTGCAGCTGCACTACTGCTAGCTGGCTGGGGTAAACATATAACCTCTCAGAATCCAGTTTGCCTATCTGTAAACTGTGAATAATAATGTGGATTAAATTAGTTACCATATGAAAAGTTCCTGTCATAGGGTACGTGCTAGACAAATAGTAGTCTCCTTTCCTTTCATGACACTGTACATTCTTAGTTATTTGCCTATCTCTCTGACTGCTTTACCTAAGATTCCTTCCCTAGATCTTTGTCCTCCCTTCTCCCCTGAATTGTAGGCATTGTTTACTGCAAATTTGCTTTTTGGGTCACCCAGAATCCCATCACCAAAGTTCCAGAGAGAGTCCCAAATTTCTGTCTGGAGCGACTACCCCATCCCCAAACTCTAGCTCCATTCCCCATTCCCAGTCTGAGTGGTTTTGACGGAGCAGACCAGCATCTGACGCAGGTCTGGCCATCAGATCCTTGCATTCTCCTGGGTTGATAGTGATTGGTTTATGAACAGGTCTGAGACTCCTCCTCTCAAATCCACTGAGACTCCATGAGACTTCTGGGACCAAAACAAGCATTTTATCCCATAGGCGTGAATGTGCAGATGTGAGACCAGAAGTGACCGCAGCCGTGGTGCTACCATGAGGGACACCCAGCCCAGCACTGGATGGAGCTAAACCAGAGGAATCAGAGCCAAGGGATGGGGAAAGAAAACCTGGGTCCTAGTGACATCATTTGGACCTCTGCATCAAGGTGCTATTAACTGTAACTGTATTAATGACAATACAGTGCCATTAGAGTTACTGAAAGGGGTTGCATATCGTGCTCTAGGTGCACAAAAGAGCACCTAAAGCATGTCTCAAGGAGTCATTGAAGGCTTTCCAGATTATGTAAACTACATGTAGACCTAGAGGATACATAACTAGGCAATGACAGGAGTGGAAGGTGAGCAGTGCTCCATGCAGTGGGAAAACAGTAAGCAAAAGTTCAGAGAAAATAGGAAGTACATGGCATATTTGAAGATCTATAAGTAGTTTAATAGAGTTCTAGAGAGAGGGCTGTGAAGAGTCGAGAGAGGTAAGCAGGCGCTAAACTATGAAGGATCTGTAAGCTTAAAGAGTTTGAGGAAATTTGAAAGGTTGTAAGCAGGGGAGTGTGTGAACGCAGCCACCTACCATTCCATACACAAACCATTCCCACAGCTGCAAATGTCATCTACTTCTAGTTGGATGATTTCCAAATCTACCTCTCAGGCTTCTATTCTGAGCTCCAGATGCACAAATCCATGTGGACATCCTACAAGAGCTCTCAATGAATCTCTTCATCTTCCCCTCTTGTCTCTGTTTTGGTTTCCTGACTGCCAAATCAAATACAACACAATGGGTTGGCTTAAATAATGAGAATTTATTGGCTCACAGTTTTTAGGCCAGAAGAAATCCAAAATCCAGGCGTCATCAAAGCGACATGCTTTCTTCTAGAAGACTGGTGCTCTGGGCCCGGCTACCAGTGAGCCTTGGACCTTGGCTTTTCTGTCACATGGCAATGCACATGGTGGCCCCTCCTGGCTTCTTTTCTGGGTCCTATTTACTTCCAGCTTCTAACTGCTCCCCATGGCTTCTTTTTTTTAATTATTATTATTCCTGTTTATTTTCTAACATATCAAGAATTATGTGCATTTATTATTTAGGTAACTTGCTTTCCTTTCTCTTTTCTTCATTTATGGAAGAAACCCTTCTGGTCATGGTCATTGTCTTTTACTGAATTGCTGGACTGTTCCTATATTTTGGTTCAATTTCTCATTTATATTCATAAATGCAATTGACATACATCTTTCCTCCTTCCCTTACCAGCTCTCTATGTGAAAAGCACACAGGTTAGAGGAAAAGTCAGCTCTTTATTTCTTTTAATTAACATTTTAAACAAATGAGAGAAAATAAATTTATAATCCATATATCCAGCACTCTGATTAACATTTGTCATTTATGCATATTTCTTTTTTTTTTTCCCATTAAATATTTTAACCAGAAATTCACTCCTAAATATTAGGTGTGCAATTCTAAATTTATAAGCATAGTTTCCTAAATAACTACATTACGATTCCCCATGGCTTCCTTTTCTGTTTGACTTTCACTCTGTTTATAAAAGACTTCAATAAACCAGATTAAAGCCCAACCTGAATCACTTGGGCCACACCTTACCTAAAGTAACATCATTAAGAGATCTTATTCACAATGGGTCCACACTCACAGGAATGGGTTAAATTTAAGAATTTTTCTGGAGTACATAGCTCCAAGCCACCACACTTTCCTTCTGCTTTAGTTCCCAAGTTCAGTTAATAGCTTGTCCTCATATCAGTCACTGACTGTAAAGCCCTGAGTCAAGTTTGTCTATTCCTTTTCCCAAACCTTACTCAGTGATGGCCAAATTTCAGCAATGCTATTTCCAGAATGTCTCTTTCAAGGTGAACTGAAGGAGCTATATTTTTAATTTCCCACAAAGCTTTCCCACCCACCTTCTTCTGGTACCTGACCAGATCTGGCTGACTATGTTGTCTGTGGCTGACACATTCTGGGGAGACCTCCTCCTGATCCCTGCCTCCTGGTGTTCATACCTTTATGTGATCCTCTCCCCTTGAGAGCAATCTCTAGGAGCTGAAAGTGGCCTCTAGCCAACAGCCAAAAAGAAGCCAGGGACCTCAGTCCTACAACCACAAGAAAATTAATTCTGCCAACATCCTGAGTGAGTGTGGAAGCAGACTCTGTCCCATATAGAAACTCAGTGCTGCCCCATCCCTTGGCTACAGCCTTGCAGGGAAACCAGTTAAGCCAGGTGCAAACTCCTGACCTATATGACACTGTGAGATAAATGTATGTCATTTTAAGCCACTAAATTTATGGTAAGTTTTTATGCATCAACAGAAAATGAATACAGTGTCTTATCCTCATGGTTTGGCAGATATGTTAATGACATATCTACTGACTGTGGTAGAGGATGGTCTAGGCACAACCTTCTGCCTTTCCCTGTGACCCACAAATAAACCCTGTGCTTAGGACACAGAGTCTCATTGTGTGAGTGGCTGAATTGAATTATTTTATTTTCAAGATAATAATCAAGAAAATATATCTTTGCACATAGACATTTTTGGTTCAAGCAGGTCCTGAAGGCACAAGTAAGTAACATGATGAAGTGGCCCATATACCCATGGCCCCCACTCCTGCCTCATTACCTTCTCTTTCCAGCCCACAGCTATGGCCTCTTGGGGAGTTCCTTACAATCAGTTGACTAAAGGAGAGAAAACTTGGACCTGCTTTACAGATGATTCTGCATGATATGCAGGAACCACCCAAAAGTGGACAGCTGCAGCACTGCAGCCCCTTTTTGGGAAATCCCTGAAGGACAGTGGTGAAGGGAAATACTCCCAGTGGGTGGAACTTTGAGTAGTGCACCTGGTTGTTCATTTTGCTTGGAAGGAGAAATGGCTGGAGGTGCATTTGTTTACTGACTCATGAGCTGTTGCCAATGGTTTAGCTGGATGATCAAGGACTTTGAAGGAACATGATTGGAAAATTGGTGACAAAGAAGTCTGGGGAAGAGGTATGTGGATAGACCTTTCTGAGTAGGAAAAAAAACATGAAGATATTTGTGTCCCACGTGAAAGCTCACCAGAGGGTGACTTCAATAGAGGAAGATTTTAATAATCAAGTGGATTATATGACCCACTTTGTGGATACCAGTTTGTCTCTTTCCTCAGCCATTCCTGTCATTGCCCAATGGGCTTATGAACAAAGTGCCCATAGGCTCAGCAACATGGACTTCCATCCACCAAGGCTGACCAGGCTACAACCACTGCTGAGTTTCCAGTCTTCTAGCAGCAGAGACCAAGAACACACAGTCCCCAATATGGCACCATTCCCCATAGTGATCAACCTGCTACCTGGTGGCAGGCTGATTACATTGGACCACTTCCATCATGGAATGGGCTGTGTTTTGTTCTAACTGGAATAGACACATATTCCAGATATGGGTTTGCCCTCTTTGCACACAATGCTTCTGCCCAAACTACGATCTATGGATTCACAGCATACTTTATCCACCATCATGGTATTCCATACAGCACTGCTTCTGATCAGAAAACCCACTTCATATCAAACAAAGTACAGGAATGAACACATGCTCATGGAATTCGCTGGTCTTACGATGTTCCCCATCATCCTGAAGCAGCTGGGTTGATGGAACAGTGGAATGGCCTTTTGAAGACCAATTATGGTACCAACTAGGTGCAAATACCTTGATAGGCTAGGGTAATGTTCTCCAGAAGGCTGTGTATACTAAATCAATGTCCACTCTATGGTGGCTATTTCTCCTACAGCCAGGATTCATGGGTCCAGGAATTCAGTGGAGGAAATGGGAGTGGCAACATTCACTATAACCCCTAGTGATCTACTAGAAAAATTTTTGTTTTCTGTCCCTGGAACCTTAAACTCTGCTGGACTATGGGTCTTAGTTCTAAAAGGAGGAATGCTTCCACCAGGAGATACAACAATGATTCCATTGAGCTGGAAATTTAGACTACCACCTGGTCACTTTTGGCTCCTCATGCCTCTGAATCAAAAGGCAAAGATGGGAATTATTATATTGGCTGTGTGATTGATCCTGACTATCAAAGGGAAATAGGTCTGCCATTAAATAATGGAGGTAAAGAAGAGTTTGCCTAGAATACAGGAGGTCCCTGAGGGCCTCTCTTAATACTACCATGCCCTGTGATTAAATTCAATGAAAAACTGCAACAACCCAATCCAGGCATGACAATGACCCAGAAACTTCAGGAATGAAGGCCCCACCAGGCAAAGGACCAGGGCTAGCTAAGGTGCTTGCTGGGGTAAAGGAAATATGGAATGGTTAGTGGAAGAAGGTGGTTATAAATATGAGCTACAACTACATGATCAGTTACAGAAATGATGTCTGTAATGGTTATGAATATTTCTTCTTTGTTTTGTTATGAGTATGTTTGTATACATATACATAATACAAGTATCTTTGTTTTCTTCCCTAATTCCCTTATCTTGACATTAGTTGTATTAATTTCATATCAGATTATTATATGTACATACACATATATGTTATAGGATATCAAATATCAAGTTTAAGAATGAACATTATCCAAGAAATTACACCCTATTCTTGGGAAAGTTAGAACATTTCTGGCTGTATGCAGGGCAGTTGATATTGTTAGGCAAAAATATGAATGTTGTGCTTTTATTTAGAGATTAAGTATGATTTAAGGAGATGTGTATAGCTGCCAAATTGACAAGGGGTGGACTGTGATGGTGACGTTCATGTGTCAATTTGGCCAGATGATTGTGTCCAGTTGTTTGGTCAAGCAAGCACTGGCCTGATTGTTACTGTGAGGATATTTTGGGAACTCAAATTATCAGTAAGTTGATTGCACCCATGGCTGTTTACATCTACAAACAACTGAGGGGATTACCTTCAACATGAAAGAAGTCTCATCCAATCATTTGAAGGCTTTAAAAGGAGAAGTGATGATTTCAGCAATCATAAGAGAGAATTTCCATCTCTACTTCAGCCAGCTAGCTTCTACTGGGAAATTCATTGAAAACCATCATCAGAGTTCCCAGCTTGTGGCCTGCCCTGTGGAATTTGGACTTGTGCATCTCCACAGTCACATGAGAAAATTCTTATAAAAATCTCGTAATATTTACAGATGTCTCCCGTCGGTTCTGTTTCCCTAGAGAACTCTGACTAATTTTGCCTTTTTTTTGGTCTTTTACATGTAGGAACAGGAAATAAAATAACTAACATTTTCAATATAAATCAATGAATTTGTAAGTTCAAAATTTCCCACAAAAAGAGGTCATTTTATAATTTAACTCAAAAAAAGTCAGTAGAAAATGTCCTGTCAAGTTGCCTGATATATAACAGATCTTCAAATACCTGAAAGTAGAATTAAGGAAATGAGAAGAAAATGCACAGTAGAGTAGATACACCAAGTTCCAGCTGAAATGAGATGGCTAGTCAAATATCCATATTCTCAGCGCGCTCAACCTGTACCCTGTTCTGCACATATTCTGCCATTCTTTCTTTAACTTCTTGTATCCTTTTTCCCTAGACCCTATCAAGATACTGTCCTTTTTAAAAATATATATTTTTTAACTTTTTATTTTGAGATAATTGAAGAGTTACATGCATTTATAAGAAATAATGGAGAGAGATACCAGATACCTTTACCCAGTTTCCCCCAATGGTAACATCTTGCATAACTACAGTATAATATCACAACCCAGAAATTAACATTGATATAATCCACCCACCTTGTTCAAATTCTGCAGTTTTGCATGCATCCATTTGTGTGTGTGTGTGTGTGTGTGTGTACATTTAGTTCTATACAATTTAACACATGTGCTGATCACTGTGACTGCACCACAGTTATGACCCAGAACAGTTCCACCAAGGGGATCCCTCATGCTACCGTTTTACAGCTATACCTCACTCCTTCCTGCCTACCAAACCCTTGGCAATCACTAATCTTTTCTCCATCTTTAGTTCTGCCCTTTCAAGAATGTTGCATAAATGGGATCATGCAATATGTAACCTTTTTCAAAATAATTTTTTTTATTAGGGAAGTTGTAGATTTGCAGAAAAATCTTGCATAAAATACAGAGTTCCCATTTACCACCTGTATTAGTCAGCCAAAGGGGTGAGATGCAAAATACCAGAAATCGGTTGGTCTTTATAAAGGGTATTTATTTGGGGTAGAAGCTTATAGTTACCACCAGGCCATAAAGCATAAGTTTCTTCCTTCACCAAAGTCTGTTGCCACGTGTTGGAGCAAGATGGAGCAAGACAGCTGCCAACGTTTGCCAGGGTTCAAGCTTCTTGGGTTCCTCTCTTTCCGGGGCTGCGTTTCTCTCCAGGTTCAGCTACTCTGTTTCCTCCACAGGGTTAGCTGTAGACTGTGAGGCTCTCTAGATTTTGCTTCTCTCCACAAGGCCAGCTATGAACTGTCAGGCGAACAGCTCAACTCTTTTCCTGGAGCCTTCTCTCCTTCCTCACAACCAAGGTTCTCTGTGTGCTTACTCCCCTGGGCTCCAGCATTAACACTCAGCATCAGAACTCCAACATCAAAAAAACTCCAACTCTGTCCTTTGCCATGTCTTTTTTTTTAAAAAAAGAATAATTTATTTATTTATTTATTTATACCCCCCTTGTTGCTTGTGTTTGCTGTGTCCATTTGCTGTGTGTTTTTTCTGTGTCTGCTTATCTCCCCCTTGCAGTGAGGTCTTGCTGCATCAGCTCACCGCGCCGCGCGGGCCGGCCTGCCCTCACAAGGAGGCCCCAGGAAGCGAACCCGGGGCCTCCCATATGGTAAACAGGAGCTCTATCGATTGAGCCACACCCGCTTCCCTTTGCCATGTCTTTTATCTTTGAGACCCCACCCACCAAAGGGCTGGGCTCAACACCTTACTGACATGGCCCAATCAAATCCCTAATCATAACTTAATCATGCCCAGATGAACAGACCAGTTTGCAAGTATAATCCGATATCTATTTTTGGAATTCGTAACTATATCAAACTGCCACACCACCCTATTATTAACACGTTGCATTCATGTGGTACATTTGTTACAATTGAGGAAAGAACATTTTTATAAATTGTTCTACTACAAATAGTGCACAGCCTTCTTGTGCTTGGGAACACTAGACAGCACTTTAGCCCTACATTTGGAGGCCATTTTGAACAATGAAATCACTGACAAAAAGTGCAAAACATGACACTAAATATGCCATGACAAAGACACTTGTTTATAGCATGAGAGCTGAATAAGAAGGTAGAGTGTTGTCTTGTTTAACCTCAGCTGGGAACATGCCTGTCGGGTGACTCAGGGCAACACATACTTTTTCCTGCTCTGTGCAGGTCCACAAATGATCATGAAGGCACAGCAATAATTGATTTGGGGTTGCAAATAAATTTTAGTGAGTAGGCAAATTTTCAAATCCTGAACTTACAAATAATGAGGATTTACTGTACTTCTATAACAGGAGAGTAAGCTCCTGCCTTGCCCTGTTTTCCTGGATGGGCTGTCTAGGTGGTAGGCACACCTTCTGCTGGAGACCTCTCAGAAGAAAAAGCTATCAGCCCAAGGGAGAGGAACCAGGAAGGCCAGGTGGGCTGTAGAGTGGCAGCTCTTGTGGTCCGTTTCACTGTCTCCACCAGTGACATCCAGAGCACTGTGTGCTTTTCTCTCTTCCTGGTGAGCCTAGACACATCGACTTGGGCTGCTGGCCAGAGGCAAGGCAACTCTCTGAGTGCCCAACTCTGGACTCAGAGTCTACTACCCAATATCCAACACTGTTAACTGTAGAGTCTTCAACATGTAGGTGGCAACCATCAGAGTCCTAGGCAGAGGCGAGGTATAGCTTGCCAGCCAGCTGGAGGAAGAAAGTGCTGGAATCCAAGGGGAAAGGAAGCAGGGGCAGAGGAGGATGCCTTGGTTTGGCCTACTCAAGTGATGCCCCAGAGGTATTCAAACACGGATTTGACCTGGGGACTGTAGTTTGCCAACCCCTGGCCTAGGGTAAAGTAATTGCCAGGTATTGTTTGAGTGGCTTAAATTTGTCAGGCTTGACATCTCTGTGGTTCTCTTGGTCTTTCCCTCATGGTCTTAAGAGGGCTGCTTCAGCTCCAACCATAACATCTGCATTCAAGTCAGAAAAGAGGAAAAATAGAAGGGACCAGGACTGTCTCTTTTACTAACAGAAGTTTTTTCAGAACCACGCTCAGCAGATTTTCTTTAAGTTGTATGGGTCAGAACTGGGCCCACGGCTTCTTCTCAGGCAGTCTCTCTCAAAGTGGTGGTCAGTATCCCAAGGGCAGCACTGGGTTTACATGGTCCTCTAAGCAGATGATCCAGAGAAAAGAGTGTCTCTGTATTAATGATTCCTTCCAGTCCTAGAGAAAATTCCAACTGCTCCAATTTGGGTTGCATATCCAGCCCTGCCTCTAGGGGGCTAAGAAACTGTTATTGGTCAGCCTCATCCATTCCCTACCTGCAGGACAGGGGAAATGAGAAAATGTGGTTGTCAGAACTGTTATGTGAGGCAGGACGAGTTCTGAAATGAAAAGCTGCCAGGCAGAAACTGATATCCACTACAGAATGTAGTCAATACATGTTTGCTAAGTTGAATAGAAGTAGGATTATGAAGTAGCTATATTTAAGGTTTTAATGGGCTTTTAAATGCTCCTATCTTGCCAGGATTCTGGGCAGTACACAAAATAATCGAAAGTGTTTGCCATCAAGAAGTGTATGGCCTGGGGTAGACAATGGTAATTGGGCTAGATAAAATTATTTTGCTGAGAAATGAAAAAAATATCTAACAAAAAATATAGCATAAACAAAGCCATGAGATTCTGATTAACAAAGACTCAGAAGTAAGTCAATGGTATGCTCTTACATAAATAAACAGAAATGGAGAAGAGTTAAGTGATATCTCTACAGTTGCCCTGAAAACTAGTAACCAAAGTAGGATCAAAATATAGGGTTGTGGGAAGCGGGTGTGGCTCAGTGGATAGAGCCCCCGTTTACCATATGGGAAGCCCGGGTTCACGTCCCGAGGCCTCCTTGTGAGGGCACGCCGGCCTGAGCGGTGCGGTGGGCTGATGCAGCAACCTCACGGCAGGAAGCGTGTGTGGCGCAATGGATAGCGCACCCGTTTACCATATGAGAGGCCCCGGTTCGCTTCCCGGCGCCTCCTTGTGGGGGCAGGCCGGCTCGCGCGGCGCCGTGGGCTGATGCGGCAAGACCTCACAGCAAGGGGGAGATAAGCAGACACAGAGAAGACACGCAGCGAATGGACACAGCAGCACAAGCAGCAAGGGGGGGGATAAATAAAATAAATAAATCTTAAAAAAAAATATATATATATAGGGTTGTTTCTTTGGGAAGGTCAGTTAAACCTTCTGAGTGCATCCAGCCTGGAGTTTTAGCATATGCCCTTAGAGGATAGGTCTCTGACCCAGCAGACAGAGGAGTGCCTGCTCACTGTGATCGTGTTTCACTTTGGCACACTCAAAGCATCTGGCTGGACATTGGGCATTTACAGCGCCAGGCGAGACACATGCTACCTGCAGCCTCACTGGGACCCAGCCAATCAAAGACTGTTTCACAAGCCGTGATACACGAAATCCTTGATGATTTAAGACATTCTAGATTTCTTCACTTTCCTTTTCCAAGTTTAGACTAGAACAGAGGATGGGGGAAGTAGCAGTGGAATCCATCATGGAAAGAGAAGATAGTTGCTGGATGTGTTATGATATGGTGGAGTAATCAGGTGGGATGGCCAGAGGGCTTGGCAAAAAGCAGACAATCCTCTTACTGTGTCCCAGCAAGCTCATTGTTATCTTTATTTAATAATTACTGAATTAAACCATCGTACCAAGGGGTGTAGCAATTCCTGCTTGTCAGCCACAGTCAATACCTTTTAGTAATTCGACAAGGTTCAGTTCAAATTGACCACACACCCTTCCTAAAATGCAATTAGACCCTCCTTACTAGTGACAATAAAGTGGGTAAATAGTACAAGCACAATTAATATTTCTCCCGCCATTAAGTAATGTAAGCATTTTCCATTTTGCATGTTGCCAGGGATATGAGACGGAGAGTGTTGATAGGGAAAGACCTCTGGACTGAGTATAAGGAAATGTACAGTCTCTGCTCTGACAAATCTGCTCGGTATCAGACATGTTTCTTTAGATTTCTGGATCAAAGTTTCCTCCTCTGACAAATGATGGGGTGATTTCTAAAGTCTTTTCCAATGCTATTTAAAAAATCATTTCTGCGTTAAAAGTCTTCTGAATTAGAATTCTTTTGGTTTTCAGTAAAAGAAACTCACTTGAGGTAGCTAAAGCTAAAATATATATATGTTTTTTTTTAGAAACTCCAGCATGCAAGGAATGAGACATAAGTAAATTTCCTTTGACTCAAACAAAATCTGATCTAATCCTCCAACCCATTGTGCTAGCAGGAACATGAGGGATGGAAGGTGTTTGAGTGCAGGGGTGGGGAGCTGAGAAGCAGGAAGGCTATTCAAAATATTTATCAGCTACTACAGCTACAAAGGTGCATACAAGCTGAACATCAGCCCTGATGAAAGGGAGGAATGGGAGGTGAGGGAAAAAGAATAAAACACAAGTAGCTCTTTTCCTTTCTGATTCTTTCCACCACCTACTAATATCACAAGGATATTAGTATCTCAATAAATTAACTCAACATACAAAGACACATGAGCATTTAGTGGAACTCGAGGGCAGAGCTGTAGCCAGCCTCCAGAAATGAATTGGAACCAGGGCCTTGAGTGCCATCTAGACTCGAAATCCACTTCTTGTGGCCCTTCTCTGCAGGAGGACTTCGCTGTTTTATTTTTCTCATCTGCTCAGGTCAGTTTTGTCTGCTTCTCCAATTTACATGGCCATCACTCTCTCCTGAATTTACATCTCTTTTGTTCAATATATCACATAGACTAATGCTGAACCAAATCCACATGTCCTGCAAGAAGGTCTGTGTTAGTTTCTTATCACAGCTGAAACAGAGTGTCACAAATTTAGTGGCTTAAAACAAGGCAAATGTATTCTTTTACTCTCCTGGAGGTCAGAAGTTAAAATTTGTTCTCATAAGGCTAAAATCAAGTGTTAGCATGGCTTCGCTCCTTCTGGAGGGTCTAGGGGAGAATCTGTTTCCTTACCTTTTCCAGCTTCTAGAGACACTGGCATTCCTTGGCTCGCACCATCTTTCTCCATCTTCAAGTCAGCAGTGTAGCATCTTCATAGTTCTCTGACTATGACCCCTGCTTCCATTGTCACATCTCCTTCTCTGATTCTGACCCTCCTGACTCCCTCTTATAAGGACACTTGTGATTCCTTTGGGTTTATACACATAATCTGGGATAATCTCCCTGTCCCGAGATCCTGAACAAAATCACACCGGCAAGATGATTACTGGCAGTAGGAGGTGGACAGCTTCGGGGGACCATTATTCAGCCTACCACAAGGTCTCATTGGCAAAGTCTACCAGCTGGACCATCAACTGTGGCCAGGGAGGCATAGTCACGTTAGGGAAAAAAATGGCTACTGGGAATCTATTGCTATTCCTATATGGCACAAAATGATATAAAAAATATTTAAAACTGGTAAGATATGGACATCAACCAATGACAATGGACATCAGCTATAAATAACCCAGTATAGCTGGACAGGGCATTCTAGCTGGATATTAGCCTGGGACAGGGAGAAAAGAGAACCAGTTTCCAGAAAACGGGAAATAATTGTGATAGGGAAGTTAATCCAAGAATAATCTACTATGGAGTCTAAAAATATAGTCAACACAAGTATGAAAACAAAGCAATAGCATTTCTGGAAACTTTTTAGCAGTTATAGGGATTATTTGAGTGCCATTTTGGTTTCTACATACCTGTAGGTAAGAATTCCATATAGCAGTGTACTAAGTCATTACAGAAAATAAGAGAAAAATACAACACAGAACACCCCTTACCCTCTGGCCCCAGGAGCCTTTACTGTAATTTGAGAAGTAAGACCTAAAGTAAGACATTTAATTGTGTGGTGCTTACACAGGAGGCAGAGAAGGGAGAGATCCCTGTGGGCCAGTGGAGTCAGGGATGCCCTCAGGGAGTCACTGAGGATGCTATCTATAGCTCCAGTCAGCATAAAGATTTCTAAACTCTGTGGATTAATGAAGGGGCCTATGATCTAGATTTTGAAGGATACAGTCAAAAGGTCCGGGAACGCATTATAAGCCAAAGATGGGGATCCAAAGAATTTTGCTAAGGATTAAGCATCAGCCTTCTGAATGAAGTTCTGATACATGATACAACATGGACAAAACTTGAAAATAGTATGCTAAGTGAGAAAAGCCAGACATGGAAGACCACATATTGTATGACTCCATTTATATGAAACATCCAGATTAGGAAAATCCATAAGAAAGGGAAAGATGATCTGTAGTTGTCAGGGGATGGCAAAGGAGGGAGTGGAGAACGATTTCTAATAATTATAAACTAATCATAATTATTTTGGGGGGTAATGGTGGTGATGTTTGCACAACCTTATAGACATACTAAAAATCACTTTGAAAGGGTGAAATTTTTGATATGTGAATTATATCTCAATGAAAACAAAAGCAAAAAAACACCAATGTGAATATTCTCGCTGTCCTGATTTTGTGATAATCAGGGTAGGCTAAACATTCGCTATATTAGAAACCATGCATGTGTCCCCAGACCTAGTTTTTCTCCCTAGGTCTGGTTTTTAGAATGCTGGTGATAAACTAAGCCTGATTTATTATATGACCATCCTGTATGGGAAAAGACTAACTCTAGGTATCTTTGGTCAACCTTGAGAGATATAGCAGGGGGACGGATGTGGCTCAAATGGTTGGGCATCCATCTCCCATATGGAGGGTTTGATCCCCGGGGCCTCCCGGTAAAAATTTAAAAAAAGAAAAATATATAATGTGTGTGCCACCAGGTCCCATGCGCAGGTGCACCGTCAGGTCCCGTCGAACGGGTCAGCCCCCCAGGTCCTGCACGTGGGTGCGCCGCCAGGCCCTGTCACTGGGTGAGCCATCAGGCCCTGTGCACGTGTGCGCCGCCAGGCCCCACAAGTCATGCAGCATGATGGTGATGTAACAGGAGACTGACATTGAATCTATAAATCAGTTTGGGCAAGATTGACATCTTCACGATATTTATTCTTCCAATCCATGAACACGGAATGTCTTTCCATTTGTTTAGGTCTTTTTTAATTTCTTTTAGCATTGTTTTGTAGTTTTCTGCATATAGGTCCTGTACTTCTTTGGTTAAATTAACTCCTAGGTATTTGAGACTTTTTGTTGCTAT
>JAQZBX010028859.1:0-27615 GCA_029593785.1 Cabassous unicinctus
GGTATAGCTCTCATTTCTGTGACTCCTTCTAACATCTCAAAATGACACACAGAGGAATATGCTTAATAGTTGGCAGGAAGGCTTAGTACCTCGGGAAGGAAATCTATTACCATTTCAGGACTTCCATGAAGCCGCTGTCCAAACCACAGTGAGCACGATAAACCATAAATTAAGCTGACCTCCTGCTGATATGCATGGGGCACCATCAGAATCTATTTCCAAATGACGTGAAAGGGACCATGTGGAATCCTCTGACTTCTGGAGCATCAGATTGAATGGGGAACCTGTTTTTTATTATGGTAGGGAATAAAAAAAAAATGTTTAACTATTCACTGACTTTAATGGAACACAGATTTGGTTTGTCTTGGAAATGACTGTTCAGCATTATAATTACAATTTGTTTGCATTGTCAGTGAAGGCACACAGTGGACTTGGCTTCCAAACCACAGAGGCAAAGAACAAAGAGGACGAACACTGAGATACGTGTGTGTGTGTACATACACACGTACACACACACATCACTCGCTCATTTGCAATTCGTGACCCTTTGGAGCTGGGATGTTTTTAAAACATTTTTTTCAAAAGGCAACATCCACTCTCTGACAAACTCATAAATCATTTTATTTCTCTGCTGCATAGCAAGAGCAGCAATCTTTGAGTCTCTGTTCATTTGGCAAGTGCATCTTATGCTGAAATAAACCTGCTGTCAAGTTTGACAAGAAGGCCACGTTCCCCAAATGTACGTGCTTTGCAATGTTCATCCAGAGGCGCATCATTTTGGATAATGCCCTCATCAAACATCTCTTGCTCAGCTCCCAAGGCCATCTTTTGGAATTCTGCCAGTATAGCCTTTCACCACTTTGGAGGGCTTTAAAATTTTCACCCAATGCTTAAATGTGATAGTCAAATCTGGAAAGAATCCAAATGGGGCAGGGGAAATGAAGCAGATCCCGGCTGATGAGGTTCTGCAAAGCACCATGTGTTAACTCTGGGGCTTTCACTGTTTTCTCTTACAAACCATAATCCTAGGCAGAGTGGATATTGTAGGAGGCATGGGCTGTTGCTGTAAATTATTCAGTGCCCTGTGTTTCACCGACTGGGCCTTTGTACTCCTGTTCTCTCTCCCTGAAGTGTGCATCCTCCTGGTCTCTGCCTGGCCGTCTTGCTCTCATCCTTTAGGCATCAACGCGTTAATTCTGATAGTTATCCTTTGAGTTCACTGCTACCACTACACCTTTTAAGAGATCAAGAAACTGGAGCTCAAAAGAGTTCATGTAGTTTGTCAACTGGCTAGTAAATAGTAGAGACAGGATTCAAACCCACAAGTCTGAATTCTGAGCCCATCTTCTTAAATCGTGCATTATGCTACTTAGGTCTTTGATCTAAAAGGGATCTCAAACGAGTGCAGAAGGAAAGTTAGGTGTGTGGAACATACCTTCAGACATATTATTATAGTTCTTGCTAACGAATGCCAGAATGTACATGTAGAAGTGAGGCTGTGGGAGCCCAGGAACTTCCAGAAGGAAGCAAACCTTGAGTTGAGATTTGAAGGAATGCTAGAGGAGGAAGAGATATTCTCTATAAAGGGAATATCAGACAAAATGGTAAATGGCTATGAAGTAGCAAGAATTGTGGAGAAAGCTGCTCTAAGGAGTTCAGTATTTCTCAAGCATTATGTAATGAAGACAGGAGTCAAAGCTGAAGGTGGAGAATCTTGTAGGACTCCGTGTAAGGTGCAATATGCCAGTTTACCTTGTCTCCAGCTCAGGGGGTGATGCAGAGTGACTGAAAGGTTTCAGGTGGCAGAATGGCATGGTCAGTGTTGACTTTTAAGAATGTCACTGTGGTTGCCACGTGGAGGATGCACTGGAACGGGGCTAGAGGAGAGGAAGGAAGGCCTTTTAGGAAGGTAATACAACAGACCAGGTAATAGATGCTGTGATTCTGAAGCAAGGCAGTGATAGTAGACAGGGAGAGGGTATGAGTCTGAGTCATGAAGATTTAGAAGATTCGGTCAGGAAGAGTTGGATTTGGAAGGTGGAGCGGTTGAAAGGTCAGTTTAGGTGCCCTTCCAGGTTTCTGGCTCATGTTCTCGGGTGGATGGTGGTGTCATTCATAGGGAGAGGGAGCCAGGTTTTGTGGGGAAAAAAAGGATAAACTACCTCCGTTTGGTACACAATGACTTTAAAGAGCCAGTGGATCCTGGAGGGGCACGTGTCCCTCAGTCCTGAGGGATGACCGAACTGGGATCATGACTGGGAATTTAGGAGCCCATAAGAGGTTGTTAAAACCATCACTGCAAGGAAAGAGTGTAGAGAGAGAAGAAAAGTGGCCTTTGACAGACCCATGCTGCACAACAGAGCTAATGGGACGGTCAGAGAGAGGAACCACAGAAGAGACCTGGATCCCGAACGAGGCTGGATGCAGAAGCCAGCGCCAGGCGCACGGCCACCTCGGGAGCCTGCAGTGGTCCTGTCTTCCGAGAAACACGGGCCAGCTCCTCCTTGGGGATGAAAAGAAGTAAACAGAGGGACTTACGGAAATCATTGTAGGCCCATTGTTGATCCAAGTGTGCTGGGGCGAGGTAGTCCAGCAATGGAGGGCATAAAACGTATTCTGAGAAATTAAATTGTCTTCGAAGGAGGGGTGGAAAACTTTTCGATGTTTTTCTTAGCAAAATCCACAGAATTGGAGTTTCATTTAAATGACACGAACATTTCAAAAGCAATGAGTTTATTTTTTTACAGATCCAGTTCTATGTTTCTATGGCAGTAACTTTCACAAAGTTATGGCCCTTAATTATGACAGTGTGTCCACTGTTAAATAGAAAATGAACTAGGGAGGAAAAGAAGATTTTTATTTTCACCATTAACCATGCAGAGGTTTGGTTTATGTAATGATTTTCTCATTAGACTTCATGTGCGGCTGGCCATTCCCATTCCCATTGAGATTCAACAACTTTTTAATGCATGCTTGCTATCTGCCAGAGTTATGCTAGGAAATTTTATGTATAATATTTCATTTAAATCTCACAACAGGGCCAGAATGAGGTCAGAGTCATTTTGCCCATTTTACAGATGAAAAAATACAGGTTGTAAGAGGTGACGTGTTTTGTTCAAGTTTACCCAGCCACTTGGGGAGGGCAAGGATGAGAACACAATCGTGCACCTGCACACTCCCACACACATTTTAAAGTCTAAGTCTAGTGGCTTGTTTGCTTTTTTCCTTTTAATACTACTGCTGTTTCTGATTCTAAAATGTGGTTCACATCTTGGTGATTTTTCTAACTGAATAAATCTTTTCTCTTCTTTCTTTAACTCCTGAGCACCCCAATCCCACTGAACAAATGTACAAAAAAGGGGAATAAGTGAAATTATAACCTTTATAAAATAATCATTCCTAGATCATCTGTGCAAATTATGTTTGTCTACATATTTAAGTTTTACATACAGTTTCCATTGCTAGTGTAAGGAAAAATCACTGGGTATTATCTAAAATCAGTGATCTTTCTTAACCTCTCCCTTGGGCCTAGAGAGTTATGATGGTTTACATCAATTCAGAGGGTTGCTCGGTGTCAGATTATCTCTATGACATACTTCATCTATAAATAGGCCCAAATATCTTTGAGGTGAGAAAACAAACCAACCTTAAATTAAAATGTAAGGATTAAAATATACAGTTTTCCTATTTAGAACAATGGAAATGTTTTGGTAATGGGTGGGGATGATGGTAGCACAACACTGTGAATATAATTAACAGCACTGAATTATATATCTGAATGTGGTTAAAAGGGAGAAAGTTTAGGTTGTGTATAGGATGACAGAGTGAAAATTTTGAAAATATTTATGGGGCTCCACTACACAGTGAACCTTAAGTTGAACTGTGGACTATAGTTAATAGTACGGTTATAAAAATGGGCTTTCATCAATTGTAACAAATATTCCACATCAATACAAGGTGTTAATAATAGGGTAGTGTAGCAGTTTGGCATCCTTTATGGATTCCGAAAATAGATATTGGATTATGTTTGTAAACTGGTCTGTTCCTCAGGGCGTGATTAAATTATGATTAGGGCTTTGATTGGGCCACATCAGTAGGGCGTTGAGTCCCTGCCCCTTGGTGGGTGGGGACTCACAGATAAAAGACATGGCAAAGGACAGAGTTGAGTTGGAGTTCTGATGCTGAGTTTTGAGCTGGAGCCCAGGAAGTGAACACAGGAGAAGAACACAGAGGAGTAGAGACAGCTCTTAGACACGGCAGAAGCCCGGGGGAGACAGAGCCATTCGCTTGATAGTCTGCAGCTGGCCTTGTGGAGCGAGGCCAAGCCTAGAGAGCCTCATAGTCTACAGCTGACCTTGTGGTGGAACCAGAGCTGAGCCCAGAGAAAAATGAGCCCCGGGAAGAGAGGAACCCAAGAAGCCTGAACCCTGGCAAATGTCAGCAGCCATCTTGCCCCAACACGTGGCAACAGACTTTGGTGAGGGAAGTAACTTGTGCTTTATGGCCTGGTAACTGTAAGCTTCTACCCCAAATAAATACCCTTTATAAGAGCCAACAGATTTCTGGTATTTTGCATCAGCACCCCTTTGGCTGACTAACTCAGGTAGTATATGGGAATCCTGTATTTTATGAGTGATTTTTCTATAAACCCACAACTTCTCTAATAAAGAACAAAAAGGCCACTGGTCACAAGCATGCCTTCAGTAAGATAGTCCCCTTTTGCTGCTGGAACGAGTCGGCTAACGCAGGTCCGCGTTGCTTCACACACTTGGCTCAGCAAAGTGCACGTGATAACAGTCACTTTTCTTGTTTTCTTTTATTTCATTTTCCAAGGAAATGGAGTAGGCACTGAGTCTGTATATGGGAAGGAAATTCTTGTGTTTTTTGACCAGATTTGTCAGGGCATAAGAGCAGCCAATAAGACTAAAACAGAAGTGAAATTGCTGCACCAAAAAATAATTGTACACCCCAAATTTTTGATGAGCACGGTGATTTTTAGAAAATCAAACAATGGCTTCTGGGGAGCATCGGAAGCCCCAGTGCTTGTTCAGATCTCTCCTTCATTTGACAAATGTTTCTTGAGCCCCTTCTCTAAGCTATGCCCTTACTAGACATGGTGGCATGACAAGGAACAAAAGAGACATGGTTTTTGCTGTAGCTCTCACAGATATTAAGCAGGTCTTTGTGAGTGCCTGCTATGCCACATATGCTTTTTATAGAGACATGTACAGTGAGCATGAATCTTAGCAACTGCCAAGATGTCCAATGCTTAATCCCTCAGAGGCATCTCATGGTGAGTAGGAAATCAAGCTCTCAGTGGAAGCCTTTCCTTTTTAATTGTTCTTTTAGGACACAGCTATTCATGGTCCTGCTATAGGGTCTAATAAATAGAGAAGGAAAGAGAGATTGAGGTAGAGCACGAAAGTTTGGGTAATTTGGCCTTCCTTAATACATTCAGGGAACACAGAGGAAATGCAGACTATGATGAGGATACTTAAAAGTCCTCAATCCAGAAATTCTTCCTTGCTCCTTTGGGGCAGGTCCCTGAAATTCCAGCATTAGTGAAAAATAATACTGTCTTAGTTTGCCAGGGCTGCTATAACAAAACACCACACCTGTGGGCTTAAACAAAAGGGATTTTTCGGCTCACATTTGGAGGCTAGAAGTCCAAAGTCAAGTTTTCGGCAGGCCGTGCCTTTTCTGAAGTCTGTAGCATTCTGGCGGTGGCTTGCTGGCACTCAGTCGCTGCCTCTGTCACATGGAGTTCTGTCTCTTTCTGTCTCCTCCTGCGGCTTGTACTTTTCTATCCAAATTTCCTTTCCCTTTAAGGATTCTTGTCCTCCCAGATTAAGGCCCATTCTGATTCAATTTGGCCTTATGTTAATAGGATCTTCGATGGTCCTATTTACAAATGTGTCGGAGGTTGGAGTGGAGGGGTGTAGACTTGAACATGTGTTTATGGGGAACATGATTCAATTCGCAACAATAACTAACTAGAAAAATAATGTAAAAATGGCTAGCCTCTGTTGGGTGTCCTATTATACTCCAAGTCCTGTCCCAATAATTCTACAAACATGATGTCATTTAATCCTCAGAACATACCTATAAGGTGAGCATTATCATCAATGCACCCATGAGGAAAGAACCAGAGATGAGAAGTGGCTGGACGAGGGTCATGTAACTACTGTGCTTCCCAAATTCATGCTACCCAGCATGCCACTGGCCTCCAAAGCCTATGCTGCAACTACTTTATTTTCCAATCTCTCCACCACCATTGTTTATGGCCTGCCATTTCTGAGACATTCTCCAGTGGTAACTATTCACTGCTTTCTCCTCCTTCATATTTCAGCTAGCAGACAGGCTGAAGGCATTATGTACATGATCTCACTTTAGCATCCCCGTAACACTGTGACTAGGGCATCATCCCTATTTTGTAGATAAGGAGTCTCAGAGAATTTTATTAAGTCACCCATGGTCATGTGGCTTATAAAGATCCCCATGTCCAGTGGATGGAGCTAGTACTTTGAAGTTAGAAAGTTGGCTTCGAACCTCATTTCTGTCTGTTACCACCTGTAATAGTTATCTATTGCTGTGTAACAAATTACCCCCAAACTCAGCAGCTTAAAAAAAGCCCATGTGTATTATCTCTTAGTTTCTGTGCATCAAGAATCTAGGCAAGGCTTAGTTGGATCTTTGGGCTCAGGATCTCTCATAAGGCGGCAGTTAAGGTGTTGGCTAGGGTGATGGTCATTACCAAGATTCAACTAAGGTGGGGCCCACTTCCGAGCTCACTCAGCAGTTGGCAGAATTTAGTTCCTGTGGACTGATGGCCTGGCTGTTAGTCAGAGGCCACCCTCAGTTCTTTGCCAGATGGGTCTGTCCACAGGGCAGCTCAGAACACAGCAGCTTGCTCCATCAATCTGAGCAAAAGGGAGTACAAGCAAGATGGAAGCCACCGTCTTTTATAACTCAATCTTGGAAGTAACTTCCTATCACTCTTGCCATAGTCTATTCATTAGCAGCAAGTCACTAGGTCCAGTCCACATTCAAGGGGAAGAGAATCATACGAGGGCATGAATACTGAGAGATGGGCCCATAGGGGTCATTCAGAAACTGCCAACCACACCACCTATCTGAGCTGGTCAAGTTTACTTAGCTTCTCTTAGCCTTGGCTTCTCCATATTTAAAGTAGGAATAATGTTCACATTGTGGGTATTAAATAAAATGGATTAGGTAAAGCCCCTGTGCTATAATAGGTGCTCAGTAAATTATAACTGTTGTTGTTAATATTGTGTAGAGCCAGAATTTGAAGCCAGGTATGTGTGATTCCAATCCCTGCTATCTCCACATCACTTTCTACTCAACACTGTTTTGGCCTGAGGTAATCCATCCTAAGATGGGCCCTCATTTTCTAAGATAATTTTGCTTAAAATAGTCCAAGAAGAGTCATCTATCCTTGTGTCATGTGCAAAAGGCAGAATCAGGGTGGATTTTTTTTTTTCCTCAACAACTATAAATTTGAGGAAGCCTTTGTATGAGAGGTTTACTTTGTTCAAGTCTTTAGCTCGTCTCAAAAGACATTTTAATGTTAATAGGGCTCCCAGAAGGCTAATATAATTGATACAATACTCTTCCAAAACTGTGCTCAGTGCTGCAGTCACCGGGGTGTGTAATATATCTTCCCGATGTCAAAATGCAGAGCAGTTACTGATCTCCGACTTGCTTGACTCTGGGATAGTTTCTTTTGAAGAAGGATCTTAACAGGGAGGCTGACTTTGGGGCCAGGAGAGCAAGTCTTTTGAATGTACTGGAAGTGCTGCAATGCCCTTTATAATGTCTGAACATCACTTGGGGGAATAAAAATGCTAAGGAGAATTAATGTGATAAACAAGTGCTGTCCGTGAGCCATCTCAAAACCACGGACTTGGGATTTCAGCAAAACCGCATGGAGTGGGGAAAAACTGTGGGCTTCAGAGTCAGCCAGACAAAGCTGGGTTTGAGCCCAGGTTCTGCCTCTTCTAGGTGGGTGGGACCTTGAGCAAATAATTTAACCTCTCCGACTCTCAGCTACTTCCTATGGAGTGGGGTAATAATCACTCTATCACGTGTTTGCCTGGGTGTCAAGAAGCACACCAAACTCTCATTATGGTTGATTTCAAGCTACCATTTGAAGTCACTGAACATGGAGTTGGGAAGAGATGCATGCAATTGGCTCTTGAGAGTCAGTCTCTCTCCCCCTCTCTCTCTGTCTGTCTTTCCCCTATTCTGATTTGTGGCTTTCCTCAGGGTCTATAGCCAGGACTGTGGCTTCTTTTCTAAATAGAAAAAAATGAAGGTGTGCTCCCCCTCCGCTCCAGCCAACTGAGCAGCCCATAGTCCTTCAAGAGTAGGGCTTGGTTAGCAGGAGGCACGTTTGTCCAAAGAAAAAGGCATTCCCTTCCTCTGGAAAGATGTGGCCCTACGTCAGGGCGTATGGCTTGGCAAAAGGAACACGGGCTCGATTTCAGCACCCTCTCACCCCTTGGCTGGGTACCCTTGTATAGAATACAATCTTTCCACTTTCTCCAGTGGCCCTGCCTTTTGTGGTTTCCCTTTCCAGTGTACAGTGCCTTCTCCTTGTCGGCAAAACAACTGCTCATTCATATCCCATACCTCCCAGGAGAAGCAAATGAACTCTCATCCCCCAGTTTTGCTGCTTCACTGAGCAAAGAGGAAGGTCAATCTGTCACGGTTTGCTCTCAGTGCTTGCTTTCATGCAGAAATGTGTGTAGATGTGAGCCTGTGTATGACTTTCAGTGTTGGAAGGAGGAAATCAGAAAGCATATGTGAACTCCTCCTGATGACAACTTGCCATGTTGTAAAAGGACTTGAATGCAATGTTGAGTGGTTTAGACGTCATCCTGCATACACCTGGTTCTCAAGAAGGCCAGGGCAAAAGATAGAAATATGTCCTGTCAGAGAGGGCATATCCAGCTCATTTAGGTTATAGAGTTTTTATTCAGATGTTTGACAAGTATAAGAAGTTAAAAATATTAATCTTTTCCAGAATAATTTCTGCTTTTAGTGTTATGCTTATGAAGGCTGAAATGTCTCCCACCAACCCCAAACCCTACCACCCACAGCCGTATGACTATTTGCTTGAATTTTTTCTGGTAGTAGAATACCTAAATTTTTAAAAATGTTTAAATCTATAATCCATCTGAAATTTATTTGGCATATGGTGTTAGATGAAACTATTTTTTCCCCAAAATTGTAAACCAATTATTTTAGCCCTATTTCTTGAATATCTTTCACCCACTTGTATTATGTACTAAATAATTATATACTTTTGGGTCAGTTTCTGATCTGTTATTCTATTCAATCATATATTTGTCAATTCGACAATTATCATAATTTGGTTCTTACTCTTCTTTTTCTGTCATGTTTAACATCAATAGAAGTTTCTCTTTGCCAGCCTTTTAGTTTGTAATTTTTTGGCTAGAAGAAGTTTAGTATAATTGCAGCAAATTATAATACAATCTGTTTGTGATTTTGTTTGGGAAGTTATTGGATACTTCTATTAATTTGGGAAGCATTGATACCTTTCCAGTATTGAGTCTTTCCATCTAAAAGCAAGAAGTTTTCCATTTAGCACAGTGTTCTTTTATTATTCTATTATTGTCTTTTCCATTTAGGTCCTACATAATTACTGTAATGACTATTTCTAAGTATCATATGTATTTCCTACAATATTAATTTAATTATTTCCCATTGTATATTATATACACTTATATCACATAGATATGTATTATGTATAAGTATTCATATTATATCACTGTAATATGTATATGTACTATACATGTATACCATATTCAATAAAGTCATTATTTGTACATTTAATTTATACTCAGAACCTCTTATTCTTTCTAATAGCTGTCAGCTGATAGGGGGAAGGGTTATGGGTAGATGGTTTAGTTTTCTAGGCTACTCAAAGTAAATACCATGAAATGGGTCGGGTTAAACAATGGGAATTTATTCGCTCATAGTTTTGAGGCCAGGAAAAATGTTCAAATCAAGACTATGTGCTCTTCCTGAAGACCAGCTTCCAGCTATCCTCGGTCCTCTGTCACATGGCAAGGCACGTGGTGGCATCTGCTGGTCTCTCCCTTCTCTTTTGGATTTCGTTGATTTCAGTTTCTTGCTTCCTTAGCTTTCTCTCTCTTTCTCTGAATTTCATTGTCTTATAAAGGACTCTGGTAATAGAATTAAGACCCATCCTGAGGTGGTCACACCTAAACTGCAGTCACCTCATCAAAGCGTCCTACTTACAGTGGAGTCACACCCACAGGAATGGATTAAATTTACGAACATATTTTTCTAGGGTACGTACAGCTTCAAACCATCACAATAGACAATGACAATAATTTTATTTCCTTTTCAAGAATTTTCATGTCTTTTGTTTGTCTTATGTCATTGGCTTGGTCTTTTGCAATAAGGTTAAAATGCAGTTAAATAACAACTGAGATATCATTTTGTTTTATTAAATTGGCCAGAACTAGAAGCTGGATAGCACCAAGCATGGCAGAAACAGTAGAAACTAGGAAACCTCACGCATAATGGTGGGAATGTAGATTGGCAGACAGACTGGAAAGCAGCAAGTCACACTTAGTCAGATTCTTTATTTTGACCTAGGAATTCCTCCCTTGAGATGCAAGAAGGCGGTCATTGCTATCTTAGTTGTGGTGGCATTAAGTTGGAGCAACCAAGCCTGCGTCACTAGGGGAGAGAATGGAGGTAAAAGCTATTGGATGCACATCATGGGTTACAATGCAACAGTTAGAGGCAATGATTTAGTTTTCATATGCCAGTATGAACAGATCTTAAAAACGTAGCTCTGAATTTAAAAAATAAGAAATAGTTGCATAAATTAAAATCAAATACACATTAAATGACAATACACACTTTACAAGAATGAATAGGAACAAAAATACATACATTAAATACAGTGGAGACTTCTTCTGGCCATCATGGGATCACAAGGACTCAATTTACTTTCCTGCCATAAACAACACCTAGAAAATCAGACAAACTTATATGAAAGAATGGCTTTTTAGACATTAGATAATGGCCAGTCTAGTAGAGTGATCCTGACAAGACAATAAAGGTAGTACTATGATAACCCCCAACCTATTGCCTGGAGAGTTCCGAGGCCACAATGTAGGGAGGGGGAGCCCAGCAGAGACCACTGGTCTCTCTGAGTTCAGGAGACAGAGTTCAGAGTTCAGGGAAGACAAAGCAGCTAGAATTGCCAGGGGAAAATACCGAAGAGGAAAAAGCTGCATACACTCTACACACAAGAGAGGTCCAAATATTTTTGGAGGGTTCTCCTTGAATCTTCAGGTAAGTACCAATCTGTGCATGTGTGTGTGAAATTATCCAAGGCTGGGAAGAGATCCAACAGAATGGAGAAGGTGGACCAATTCTGAACGGATACAGGGCTTAAAATAGTCCATGTTCTAGCCATTAGAATGGAAAGACCTCCTAACACGTAAGACATTAGCTAAAGTTTTCAGAGAGGGATTATCTTAGTATTGGAGCCAAACTAGCCTGACACTAAAGGCTACTCTGGACATACAGTCATAGTGCCAAAGTTTAAAAATAAGCCTTGAATATATCAAACTGATTTTAAAAGTAACTTAGTTGTATCCGAGAACAAAGCCCAGCAATATTTAAAGGAATAGAACAAAATGCAGCATGCAAAAATATAAAATTCAAAACTTCTGTTAGCCAATAAAAATTATCAGGTGTACATATAAGCTGGAAATATATGACATAACTAGAAGAAAAATAAATAAATAGAAGCAAACCTAGAAATGACAGAGATGATAGAATTTGCAGGCAAGAATGCTAAAAAGAATATTATAAATATATTCAATAAGGGAAAAGAATGCATGAATACAATGAAGAGCAAAATAGAAGCTAGAAAATGACCCGAGTTGAACTTCTCATGTTTAAAAAAATACAGTACCTATTATGAAAAATACGCCAAAAAGGAATGATAGCATATTAGATGATAAAACAAGAAAAGATCAGTAAAATTGAAGACATAACAAAAGAAACTATCCAAATTACACCTGTGTTAGATAGCTTGATCTTGTCCCACAGATCATCAATGCTCTGTTCAAATTCTTCACTATTTTTTTCTCTTTGAGTTGCATTTTGGATAGTTTCTTGAAGGAAAAAAGGGAAAAAAATGATAAACTGGACTTCATCAAAATTCAAAACCATTTGCCCTTCAAAAGACAATGTTAATAAAATGAGAATACATGCCACAGACTGGGAGTAAACTATACAAAATCTGATAAAGAACTATATCCAAAATATTATAAAGAACACTTACAACTCAAAAATAAGAGTATAAACAACCAGATTTTTTAAGTGGGCAAGAATTTTGATGAGATACTTTACCAATGAAGATACGTGAATGGCAAGCGCATGAAAAAATATGAAACATTGTTGGTCATTGGAAAGTAAAACCACAATGAGATACCACTACACATTCACCAGACTGGCTAAAATTTAAAAACTAACGATTCCAAATGTTGGCAAAACTGGTGGCACAACTGGAGCTCTTATGCATTGTTAATGAGAATGCAAACTGGTAAAACCCTTTGGAAAATAGTTTGGAATTTTTCAATAATGTTATGGACACTCTTCCCATATGACCCAACAATTCTACAACTACTTATGTATCCAAGAGAAATGAAAATATATGCCACATGAATTGGACTCAAATGTTCATTGCACCTTTATTTGTAATGGTGAAAACTGGAAACAAAAAAAATGCACATCGATAGGTGAACAAATAAACAAAGTGTGGTTTATCCATGTAAGGAATACTACTAAGCAATGAAAAGGGATTACCTACAGATACACAGAACAACTTATATGTCTCTCAAAAGCATTATATTACGTAAAAGAAGCCAGACACAAAACACCACATACTGTATGAGTCTGAAAAGGCTGAAATTGGAGAGAGGTTAAAATAAAATATCTTTGTCTTGTTTGTGACTTTAGTAGGACTGTGTAAATGGTGTTTCCATATGAAGCAGGCAGCTGATCTTGAACTCTTCTGTTATAATTTAGTATATTGATTCTCTTTTCTTTGATCCAGTTTTTTAATCCCCAATACCAAGGAAATGTCTCTGGCCTTTATCATCTTTGTTTCCCTTTGTTTCTCTTGCTTTTTCTCCCACTTTCCCATTTTCTTCTACATGTTTGAAGAGATTTATTTTCTATCTTCCACATCATAGTCTAGAATTTATATAATGTTGATTCTGTCCTCACTGCTTCTAAAGCAGATTTTGTTTGCTGTTGCATTCTAATTTCCTTATATGATTTTCTTATTTTATCCAGTTCCCAATTATTTATGCCTAATTCTAAACCCACATCGAGAAAACGATTAAGTGGGGGGAGATATTTTCAAATTTGGAACATATATTTGGCTGTACTATTGTTTCATCTTTTCATATTTCACTTCTAGTGCCTTCTGTGCTATGTCCTCCATTATGAATGGAGGTTTTTCATAGGAAACGTTCACGTGCACGTGCACTTTCTGTTTATTCATCCTTGAAGGCAGGTGAGTGGGTGACCCTTGCTTCCCCCCACTGTTCAGATGGTTCCTGTTACATCCTCGCCTGCCATCGGCTGGAGGGCTAGTTGATGTAAGTGTTTATTTCCAGTCCGTTGATGGAACAGCTGGAGGGGAGGAAAGAGTGAGTTGAAGCCCGGGCCACCTCGCCTCTGTGCTTCTCTGTGTTGGTTTAAACCGCTCGTCCGAGGGCCACCTGTCTGTCTGTGGTTTCCGCTGTAGTCCTGTTTCTAGCCCAGGTAGGACGTGTAGTGACAGGCAGCTCCTGGAGCCTCCTGCCTAGAGGCAATGTCTACGCCTTTGCTAACTTTCTGTAAAGTTGCTGTGTCAAAACAATGGTGACCACATGAAAGTTTCGGAATGCAAAGCCTCCTGCAAACCCTGTACCTTTCTTGCCTCTCCGAATTTGGACATTTTGGTGGGCCTGCATGGATCTCCTTCCACTTACTTGCTTCCTCAGGTGTGGGACTGGCTAGTTGGTTCTCACTGACCTCCTTTCCAATTTTGGTCCCATCTGTGGTACAGAGATGGATTTTTCCTAGGATGCAACACAACTGCAGCATTTCCCTAAGTGTTAAAAAGCTCTCTTATGATAATTTCAGTACGGAGGTTAGGAAGGGAAAAGTTATGTTTTTTTCTCAAGTCACCATCCTATTTAGCTATTTTTGTCTAATAATTACATTTTAATAGGATATTAAATGCTGTGAGGGAATGAGACAAAGAGGTGGACATTTCTACCCACCACTGAAAAACATTTATTTGGGATCTGGAAGGACTTTGGTGCTTATTAAATTTTGTTCTTTAGGTACCTGTTGGTTCACCTATCCATAAGATTAGTTCTAGGAGCTCTTTAAATGTTGGCCCTATCATAGCTAAATTTTTCCTGTTCTGCTGGACTATGAAAAAACTCAAAGCGGTCAACAAGGTTTATTTTGATTGCTTTAAGAAGTTTTGTAGTTGTCCTACATCATTCCTGTGGGAAACAAGCATTGTCCCCCTTCTTGTATTACAAGCAACCCTTATAGCTATGCTCGGAAGGCTGTGCAATATCACCCATCCTCCAACACTCTAAACATCCTTCCAGTCCTATAGAACCATCTCCTTAAAATAAAGAGTATTTAGGGAAAGTGTACGAAGCCGCAAAGTTCCATGTACACAGACCCATTAGGATGAAAGGTACTGAGCTGAATATTTTCTGCATAAACTACTATGGCTGTCTCAGTGTGCTTTGAGGAAAACCAATGCACTTCCTGGACACAACTGATTATTAGAAAGATCACTGGGCTTGAGGTAGGCCAGCTCCCTCTGAGATGCCTTGGTGCAAGCATTGACCAATGGAGGCATTTCATGATGAGTGGCAGCAAACTGAGTCAATCCTCTTTGGGGAGGCAGGATTATAAGTGCTAGTTTTACTTGGAAAAGGACAGTCACTTCAGCTCAGACTGCTGTCCCAAAAAAACTGAGAAAACTTTCCAGTTTCTATAAATTCCATTGCCATTCTAGGTTCAGAAGATTCAGGGGACACTGTGTGGCTCATGATGTAGCTTCTGGTTTATGTCTTTTCCTCAGAGCATCATTGAGTTGGACATAGCTACCAGTAGGTCAAATGTTTTAGTGGTTGAAGAAAGAGATCTTCAAATATCCTTCAAATAGGAGAGCATTGGTCTCATAAAGAGCAGTCCAATGTAAGTCCTTTATTCCTTCTGAAAAGGAAGCCTGAACAAGGGTCCCCATTCCACCCAAATGATCCCTCCAAAGAACTCTCTGCTTTCTTGTGTTGGGAGAAAAGCAGATCAGGATCTAGCAGCATAAAACCTCGGCAAATGTGCCCTCTGGCTTGTTTTATTGGATTATTCTTCATGGAATCCTCAGTGCTGCCCCTGGTTCAGATGAAGACAGTTTAGAAAGTTGGATGGGGTTCCTGTTGACAGAATTAACTTGGCACTAGATGCCTTATTACACACATAAGCATTGGAGGAGCATTTTATGACTAACAGTTGGGTTAAATCTGTAAACACTGTTTATCTTTGACATTATTTCCCTTTTTAAAAAAAGGCAATAACAGCAACATTTTCCCTTCTGTCATTTTGGCCTGCACCAAGGGAAGGAGGCTGGTGGAAAAAGGATGAGGAAGGCAGTGATGTCAAGATGTTGAGATGCTTTCTTTCCTTATATCTTCCAGTTTTGCTGGTAGAAGGAAAACAAGTTGACATGATACAGAAGGTCTTGCCTCAGGGAGTCCCACAAGTGAAAATTGATGGGTGTTCGCCACCAAATCCCTTGCCTTCAGGGATGCTATTATGTCACATTTCTGAAAATACAGAATGCACCCTGGATAATATTTTCACATATATTAATAAATGCAGCTGCCAAGAAAAGCATACTTCATAAGAAAATTTCATGAGATGTTGAGGGTTATAGCCCTCCTTGACCAGAATTGATGTTTTCAAGGTCTTTCTTGGTTCTGTCAGTGATGTTGTATGGTTTACCTATTCCTCCCACCCCTTACCTTGTCCAGAAATGGAAGTTTGAGAATAATTAAAACCTTATTTTTTAATTTTCTAATGCTAAATTGTGATGGAGATAATAAACTCACCCCATTTCATGTGAAAAAGCATGCTTGCATACACACAGCCAAACAAAACAAAACCAAAAACAAAACTAAAGCCAAAATGAAAGGTAATTTTTAAACTATCAAACAAAATCATCTATAACCCATCCCTAACAAAACAACATATTATATTATGATTTTTACTTTCTGGTCTTTGGTTTATATATTTTACATCAATGCAATCATTTTGAATTCTACTTTCTAAGTTTCATTGAGGAAATTGAGCCAATTTGATAGTCATGATTGTCATTTTTTATATCTACAGAGTAATCAATGGAGAGGATAATCTATACTTTTCCTAAATATTCCACATTTTGGATAGTTAGGTTGTTTCCAACTTAACCAGTCATAGAATTGCAGTGATCATCTTTACCCCTTTTTCTTTGTTTTTCTTTTGATTGAATCATTTTTCTAGGGCAAATTTTAAGAATATTGGATATTGATTATTAATATTTTTTACAATTTGTGCGAAATTCCAAAAGACTTTTGCCAAAAGTTACTGTGGATACCATTTCTTTACATCATTATTTACAAATAGCAGGGTTAGGCATCAGGGATTTTGTAAAATTTCCACAATCACATGGAGCAGGTGAAAAAATTCAGGTGGTCAGGAGATGGAAGGGGAAAACAAGCACCCTGATGATTCTGATGTAGAGGGTCTCTGGGTGACCCCTTGAAAAACACTCAGTAACCAATTATTTTCTCTTTGCATTGTCTACTGGGAGTAAAAAAATGTAGCCCATCTTCATTAGGCAACAGAATTATGTCTTAGTTTTCAAGGATTAACTTTACCTCTGGTTTCATTTTATTTTTCTCCTCTTTTCCTTCACTTAAATTTCTTCCATTATTTATGTTTTTAATCCATTGTTCTTTATTTATTGTGATAAAACCATCTTTTGAAATAGATGAAGACTAAATTTTAAAAACAACCCCCTAGAAAAATACACTGATGTTTTGACATGCTCCTTGAATAATTGTTGAATAAGTAAATAAATGATACACTGCTTGCAAGGATCTTGAATGTTAAAAAGAGCACTTTTTTCCCATACTTATTTTTGTCAAATAAAGCTGGGAAATAAAAATCCTGGCCTGCTAATTTTGGTACTAATTAAAAATTTTATTATATTGCCACTTTATAACTGTGATTTTGCTTCCATAATATTATTTGAACCTCACATCAACCCTATGAGTTGGAAATAACTGATAGCATTATCTCCATTTCTCAGAAAACTGCACATGTATCTCTACAGTAAAGAAAGGAAAGAGGCCAAGAAAGGAAAAAAAGGTATAGAGGCCCTTCTACAGATCAGTCTTGTTTCAGGGGCTTTACCTGTGTTAAACTTGGAATTACATCACCACACTGCGTGGCAGGTATTGTTACCCCTATTTTACCAAAGGGGAATTTCAGAAGCGTTAAGTAGGTTGTGGAGAAGCAAGGATGGGCACCTAGGCCGGTTGGATCTGAAGGCACATGCTACACGCTTTACGTTATTTACCCATTTAACCAGTTCAGCCACTATTTGGCGTACCTATTACCACTCCTCTTTTACAGATGAAGGAACTGAGGCTCAGAAGATTTCACAACTTGCCTAAGCTCCTGCAGCTTATAAACAGAGCAGCCAGAATGTTGATCAAATTCTTTGATAAAGAAATCTGTGCTCTGCTCACTATTTCAGTGAAAATACAGAATATAAATATCTGAAGTTGCTTTGATGACATCTGATATAACAACGATAACAAGTGGCAACTAATATCTTAAGTGAACATTATGTGTCAAGCATCATGCTAAGCATTATATAAATTTCCCACAGCCACCCTGTGAGGATGGCCCCTTCCCATTTTATAGATGATAGAACTGAGGCCCAGGGGTGTTAAGTACTTGCCCATGGCTACAAAATTAGCAAGGGCAGAGCTAATCTTTTGCCCTGAATGTGGATTGTCCTACACAGCTCTTAAAGCGTTCTCTGAGCTCCTGTACCTCCAGAGACAGGCACCTCCAGCTGACAGGACAGACCATCCTGCCTGTTGGAAAATCCGACTGATGTCTATTTCCCTGAGATCCCACTCATGGGTCTAGAAGAGTGCCTGGCACACAGCACTATACAGACATTTGTTACATAAATATTTATATTTCTTTTAAAGTCATGATATGTAGGTCTAGTTCTCTTCTCTGCTGGGCCCTTCTGAGCTTGAAGAACTGGAATCCTGTTTCTCTGAGTATCTTCTTTTCCAGACCACATATCTTCATTGCAGCTTTTTCCAAACATTTCCCACCTGCCATCCTTTTCAATGCCTTCATTTATTCTAGAATCATCACCATAGAATTGACCTAGAAACCAATGTTGTCTTCTGCTAAACAACAGAAAATCATCCTCAATCTGTAAAACACACGTTCTCAGTTAAGTGACAGACATAGGTACCCCTCCAGCTCATGCTTCCCACACCTGTTGCCATTCTTGAACTCCTGGAATAGTTCCAGCCAAGAGAATTGTTATCACAATAGAGAGAATCCGTGACCTTTGTGGTCAAACAGGCACATTGATGGCATGACTTCTTTTCTTTTTGTGATAAATGCCCAAATTAAGCTTAGTCATCTGTCCACTAAAATTTTTTGGTGCATTTCTTCACATTAAAGTAAAACGCTCTTTATTATTACACCTACTATGAAAATATGTATTGCATTATTAAAATAGCTTTCCATATTTATCAAAATGAAGTTATCCAGAACCATTTATCCAGCAATCTCTCTCTTAAGTAAATCCCATAGAGATATATGTGCACATATGTATCAGGATCTACCAACACAGATATTTATATCAGCATTGTTCCAAAAAGCCCCAATCTGGAAACAACCCAAATATTCATCAACAGTGAATCAATACATCGTATTTATACAAAAGGAATTACATAATAGGATAGCATATAGCAATAAAAACAAATGAAAAACAGCCACATGCATGGGTGTATCTTAAGAACTTAATGTTGAACAAAAGAAGGCTGACTCAAAAGAATACAGACTTGAGTCCATTTACCTAAAGTTTTAAAACAGCCAAAAAGTGTATTGTCCTAGGAGGGAGAGAAAAGTGGTGAAACAATGAAGATAAGCATAATGGTTATCATAAGAATCAAGCGGCTGGGTGCCTTTGGGGGTGGGAGGTGGGAAGGGTGCCACAGTTGGGACCATCACCTTCTCAGGGTGACTGGGAGTGGGTGAATGGGTATTTATTTAATTACACTTTACAAACTCTATGCCTCTAGGCTTAGGCCCTTTTATTAATGTGCATGTCATAGTTTATGATAAGAAAATCTCTTAAAAAGAGAATTCTAGAAAGGAGCAAAAATAAGTCACCGTGTGCCCACTACTCAAATCCACCAGTGTAAACATTTCGTGTATTTCATCCTAGTCAAGAAAATACACTTCTAGCCCGTCATCTTCTGCCGCACTCCATAGCTTTTGTAAAAGTGCAACAGAGCAGGTGAGGAGGAGAGTGAAGAAATGTTTTCAATTTCCCCTCCAGTGTTGGAAGGAGCCAGATAGAATAAACAGTAACGTGATGGAGAAAGATGAGTCGAATTAAGCAATTGCCTCTCAGATGCCGATAATGAAATGTTAGACTAGCCGTGTACTGCTCTCCCCTGGCCAGGCCTCATTTGGTGAGGTGGTAAACAAACTGCCAAGCTGTGGATTTTATTCGAAGCAGGAAGTAGTGGCAGGAATAGTAAGCAGTGCCAAAGTGATGTGTGCTCATGCTTGTCAGCTTTCGCTGTCCTCTGGGCGGAAGTCGAGGGCATCATTCCCACTGTGCTACGTAAGCTGAGAACTGGGATCGCGATGCAAGCGTGGATGGGCTGCACCCAGCTCCCAGCCGTCTCTTTGCCAAGGATTCCAAGTCCTTAAACGGTTCCCCAGACGGGCATTTGGTAAGCTCTCTATATGCTCCTTCACTGATTTCCTTATACATCACAAGACATTTTTGCTTTATTTGGATTGCAGCAACGCCTAAATATTTGTCCTTGTTTTCCTAAGAGGCATGGAAACTGGATCAGGCTGAATATGAAGCCAACCAGGCCTGTGTAATTCATCCAGGCCGCTCATTAACATCCTCCTCTTTACTCTGCTCTGGGGATCATTATTGATCCTTCCCATGGTGAGGAAGACCGGGGCTCGGGCATCAATAGCTTCTAGGTGATACGTGTCCACGCGGTCATTGCACAAAATCAGGGGGCCCTTTCCACATTTTGGGGTGATTCACAGGCTTGCATGACATGTCTTCCTGATGAACGGGTTTGTTCCTTTGAATTAGACCATGACTTCCATGTAGCAAATAAATTGGTGCCTGATTAAATTCTTGCAGGGCCACATTTCACCTAGCACGCACTAGGTGCCAGACCCTGAATTACGTGCCAGAAACCGGAGGAGAATCACATTTCACCATGGACATGGAATAAATACACTTCTGTCAAAGAGACAAATGCAGCCTTGGGAGAGTTTGTGGGCTGTGAGGAAGAAGTTATTAATTCTACTGAGAGGGCAAAGATCAGAAAAAGCTTCACAAGAGACTGACATTTCCAGGAAGCATGGAAGATTCATTATAGTGCTGCCAAAGCAATTCAGAAAAAGCAAAACTAGACCATCCTAGGGCAATGTGAGGGAACTAATGATGCAGTGCCCCAAAAAACACTCCCAGTTAAGAAATAAAGAGCAGTGGGTAGCTAGGAGTTCAATTCCATTATCCCAACAAGTGATGAAAGACAAAACAAAACAACCAGCCAACCAAAAATACCTCTTTTTAAAAATGGAAATAGAACATCATAAATATTCAACTATGACTTATTTGTATCCTCAGCACCCAGTCTACCTCAGTAAAACCCTATTGTTGGAATGAACAAATGATTTCTTGCACAACCTGAAAATAGATATATACATGCATGTAGACGATGTGGGAGCAGGTATCATATATAACATGTGGCAGCAAATGCATTACAGAGAGGGCTGACTCTCATTGGTTCTGCTTTTGGAAGTATGGTAATAATAATAGCTTGGTTTCAGCACCTTTTGTGCAACTTGGAAAAGCACACCTAACCCACCCTAGACATGTGCAGTAGACTTTCATTTATTACTGCCTTTAAAAGAGATCAGGTGAAAAGAAAGGGATACATTAATAGATCTCTGTTCACTTGCTCCCACAATCGTCTGCTGCTTTAAAAACATCCCCAGGGGTTTTAGAGGACCACTCTCAAAGAGTAAACCAAAGCTGGGTGCTCAGTTTCCCAGCCATCCTTCCCTTGTCCTTTCCTGTTTTCCTTTGACCACTGCACCAGCCTGCACCGTGTTTCTGTACTACGTATGCTGTGGCTAACTGCTTCTCCTGGCTGGCTACCACCTCAGAGGGAGCTCCAGGAGCTTTGACTGCCCTGCTCTACCTGAGTAGAATGTGCCGTCTCCTTCCTTGGAGTGGCATCTTGATATCAGAGATCTTGGGACTCGCTTCCCACAATTGCGTAGCACTAGCTCTCACAGTGCTGCCCTGACTGGGATCAGCCCCGTCTCCTGCCTGGGCTGGGTCTCTCGCAGCTGGACTAGACACATCCACGCATCCCCCCAGATGGGCCAAATCGCTCCGTGTCCATTCTTAGCTGCCGCCAAGCAGGCAGCTCCACACGTGGGTATGGAACTCTGAGCACCCCATACTGGCATCAGTGCAGCGTGAGGCAGAATGAGTCACTGCTGGTGACACATCTTCACTGGGACTTTCCCTGGTGGACTGTTACTGTCAGGAGGCTGATCTGGATCTGGGAGGGGTGGACACCTGGGCAGGAAGATGCTGTATAGGTGAAGGCTGCAATCAGGCCATCAGGGATCATGAAGAAGCATGGGGTTGTGAGGTGTCAGGGGCAGGGTAGATGCAGGGTAAAGGATGGAAACACCTACCCACTTATTGGTGTGGGGAGAGGGATGATTGCAGTCACCTGCTTCTCTCTGTCTAGGCTCAGGTCATCTCCAACCACATGGCAGACTTTGTCACTGTTGTAAGTGGAAAAGGCTTTGGTTGGTTGGAGGGAAACCTTGCTCCCAGACCCTGTTCTTACGTTGATTAATGGTGCAGTGATGGGCAGGTTACATCCCAACTCTGGACCTGAGTCTCCAAATCTTTGAAATGCCTAGGTTTTGATATGTAATGGTCCTTTCAGTGATTACAGTCTGTTAGATTTCCATGTGTTTTCAAAGATGTACTTTGGAAGAGAAACAAAGAAGAGTTTGGAAGAAAAGATAGTTCAGAAGCAGAACAAACCCTCAGTGCTTCCCTTTAGAAAGAAAAAAAAAATATTCCAGACACACATTCCAACGGTGTCTTTATTATCCAGTGACTTCCTGCAATATCTTTTTTCAGTAAAATGCAAATCACTTTGCATTGAAGCCGTTTGCAAGAAGGGCTCGCCCAATTCAGTGTTTCAGCTTCTTATTCATGAATCCTCTCAGAGATTTTATATTTTCAAGTTTTTATTTCCTTACCCCTTTCTCAAAAGAAAAGAAAATTTGGAAACAAAAGTGTCACCGTTTATGTAAAAGAATGAGGGGACACTTTATTCCCTTTTGACTTTTGTGACATCGAGGACATTGATTTCAGCGGCTTCCACTTCCACCTCTATGCAGGCAGCTGCCTGATCTTATCTATCTAGCCACAACCTCTTTCCAGAACCACATCTCCACCTGGTTATTGGTCTTTGCTTCTTAGATATCTCCCCGACTCAGCCAGGACAACACTGAACTCCTAAGCCCTGTCCCATCCTTCAGTTTTCATTGTCAGTTAATGATATCTGGAAAAGAACTTTATAGTTTAGAAAGCATTTCCACATGCATTCTTCATTTGATTTTCATTTTAGATAAAGTGAACTGTTTCCATTTTTCAGATGAAGAAATCGAGGCTCAGAACAGTTAAATGCCATGTAACTAAGAAGACAAGTAAAGGTTGTTTCCAGAACATCTCAGCTGCCTTTGCCTGGCCTTACTTGTCTGTTGCAAGTTCTTTGTTGGCTTCCCATTGCCTACAGAGTAAAGGTCAATCTCCTTTGCTTGGCATTCAAGGACCTTCCCGGTTTCAGTGCCCACTCTGTAAATTAAAATTCCTGACTTCAGAGCACCTCAGACCAGCCTCCATCCCTAATCCTCTTGCTGGATTTTCTTTGCACACCCTGTTCCTTCCTTTACATCTATGCCTGCTGGGATCCTATCCATCCTTTAAGATAGTTCAACAACAGGGCCATAATCCTTTATCTAAAGCCCATGGGGCCAGATGTGTTTTGGAGACCATAACATTTTTGGATTTAAGAAAAATAAGAGTGCAGATACTGTATATTACACAATATCCCTGATGGAGGCAGGGCAGCACCCCATAATCACAGGCACTGATGTTTTACAGCAAACCATATGAAGGCGCACACACTAAGCGGAATAAAGATGCTAAATAGGTCAAGTCTTATTTTGCCGCTGAATGAGTTAAGAAGTGACTTTTGGTTTTCAGAGCTCTTGGGTTTGGAATCACTAATCGGGGTCCACTGACCTGGGTTACTTGTTTCTGGAAGCCTCCCAAGTGTGGCCTCCTCTCTTCCCTGGGCCCCCTCCTTCCCTGCCCCTGAGAATTTATTCTATGTATTCATTAATTCAGCAATTGACTCTGCAATTATTTATTGCATATTGTTAGAGAATGAGGATATGTCAGATAAATCAGACTGCCTCCTGCAGCTCATATTCTAGTGGGGAAAGGAGAGAAGTAAAAGAGCAAACACAGTTAAGTAAGATGTGTCCTAGGGTAGAAGTCCTAGGATGTTGAGCTAATGCTTTGTCCTTAAAGACCATGACAAAAGGAGAATGGATTGGAGGGAGGCAGGTCTGGGGCCAGGAAGGCCAGTCAGGAGACTCGTTATATCAAGGCTGGGGATAGGGGTTTACCTGGAGCAGGGGAAGTCTCCAGGACTCTTTCTCCCCATTACAGCATTTGTCCCAGATCACATTGACTTCCATTTAATTTTACAGTTGAATGATCTTTCAAGGTAGGGAAATTGCCTTAATTAATCCATTCAATAAATTTTATTGTACACTTTGATTTCAGGCTGCTAACCTCCAGAACTGTGAGAGAGTACATTTCTGTTTGTGGGACTTTGTTACAGCAGCCCTAGGGGACTAATATACTTGGGAAGTCATTGGAGGATTCTAAGCCAAGTTCACTTAGCTACTGTGCAGAAAATGGATTGGAAGGTGACGGGAGTGGAATTAGGAGATGTTGAGATCTACCAGGCAAACCCAGGTCAGTGGCAACTGACAGGGTTAGAACAGAATATAAGATATTATGGCTACATTTTGGACTTGCTTATGGACTAGGTACATGCGACAGAGAGAGAGAGAGAGAGAGAGGCAGAGACAGAGACAGAGAGTGAAAGAATAAAGACCAGCGCCACCAAGCAAGGATATTGTGGTCACGTCAAGACTTGGCACCTAAGTAGCCCTAAGTGTGTGTTTGATGTCCTGAAAGCATGAGTTTGCTTTTATTTAAATATTGTCATCTCTCTGAATAATGACCTAATAACTACACAGCCTGGGCACCATGCATGCTCATTGAAAGAGTTCTGAGAGGTTTTCCAACAAAATTGCATTCAGAAGTAAATATTTACTTGCGCACAGCTCAAGTAATTTGTGAAATTAAGTCATCTTTATGAAATATACTCAATTACTTTTGTAACTAGTGAGCAGCAAAATATCTATGGAATTTTACAGTTTGAAGCCTTTCTAACTAATTATCTTACTTAGAAAACATAAACGCAGACCTTCTTTGTAAGTGCAGACACAGACCAAACAAGTTTCTTAGCACCTCAAAAATATCCAGCAAGTCTACGGGCAGTGCATGACTGGGTACAATTGGACATCTCTGAAAAGCAGGAGGCCGTGACTTGTCCTGTGTCCTTTCCCAGTGGCAAAGCAACTGGAATAAAGTATGGCAACCTGGAATAAAGTTCGATCGTGCATCTAGCACATTCAAAAAAATATCTGTCGCGTCTGTGTGCAGACCCGCTAGGGACAGTGAAAGGAATTAAAAATGTTCTGCCCTGGAGAAATTCCTAGGTGAGTGGAGAAAAAATAATTGCTAATAATTAGGTGTGATAAGTGCAAAAGAGAGATGCACAGTCAGGATACTGCTTATGGGAGCCCAGGAGGGGCAGCCAAATCATGGATGGGTGGGCTAAGAGGTGCAGGCAAGCGTCCCAGGGGAGGCTTCCTTGGGGACAGGAGGCATGACCAGAACTTTGAAGGATAAACAGGCATCACCTCGGTGGAGAGAGGTAGAAACAGCACTTCAGAGACAGAGAGAAACCCGGGCAAGGCTGAGAGACAAGAAAGAGTGTAGTGAAGGAATTGTGAGACCCTCTTGTGGCTAGAGCAGAAGGAGTGATGGAGGTGAGGGGCGAGCAAAGCAGGAGGTAGCCTGGAGCCAAGTCACAGAGTCTTGCCTGCCAGGCCGACGTTATTCCAAGGGCCTACAGGGAGTCAGCAAGCAAAAGGCATGGGCAGATTTGCTTTTTACAGAGCTTTACCTATTATCAGTGTGGGGGATGGATTGAAGGGGACAGTCCAAAGGCAGGAAGAAAGGGTAGAAGGCTGCTAGGCCCAAACTCAGGCAAATAAGGCTCTGGTGGTGGGAAGAGAGAATCCGGAAGCACAATCACCTGCTGGAACTTGCAAGCAGGGGAAGAGGAAGGAGACAAGGATGGCCTAAATTTAGGCTGGGCCCACATTACTCTGTGTTTTAACGAACAAGGAAACAAGAGGACCACCAAGTGGAGTGCTCTCGACTTTAAATAATGACAAAGTAAAACAGAATTACATTTCCAGGCCAAGATATTTTAAAACGATCTTTTGTTGCCTCCTTAGCCTTTTGCCTTATCGAGGCATTGAACAAGGAGCCCAAGACCTAAGTCTGAGGTCTGGGGTCAGAGTGGTGTGATGAAAGTGTTTTTAGATCACTCATCACCTCTAAAGAGATCAATAAGTGCCATTTCCCCCCTCTCGGGGCTGTCTTTTGCTTTTCTGTGAAATGCAGTGTTAAAAAACGGATCTCAAGACTCTTTAAGTCATAGAATGGTATTTATTCATTCAGGCCCTCTTTCCTGAGTGTCTACTGTATTCCATGCACTGTTCTCAGGACTTTATATATTTGAGCTTCTTTCAATCCTCACAACACCCCTACGAGTCAGGTGAGCTATTACTATCCCTGCTTTACAGGTGAGGAAATTAAGGTGAAGTTCAGTGACTTGCCCATGGTCACACTGAAAGTAAGCAGAAAATGTGGGATTCCAACCAGGCAGTGTGGCTCCAGAGCCCTTGTCCTTAAGGACTGTGCTCTACAGCTGCCTTCTCTGCTTCGATTTAATTTTCCACTCTTCTCTAGGTGGGCATTTAAGTGTTATGTTTTTGTTTTGTTTTTTACAAATTCTCTAAATGTGCTTCCTTGCTCATATGCACACTTGCTTGTGGGCAAGTGTTTCCCACAGACTCTGAACGTCTGAATGGCATTGCCGATTCAAAGGGTATGTGCTCACTCCTGAGACTACCGCGCACTGATTTCTGCTCTCATCACATCATCAAAACCTTCACGTTTCCATATCCAATGGAGTATGCCAGCCTTCAATCTGATTTGCCATCCCGGCAGTGTTCCATGCCACTTCTGATGACTTCCTGAAAACCTTTCTTCCTTTACCTCCAGTTGCACCACAATCTCCTAAGTTTTTCCCTCTCCCACCCTTCTTGGTTTCCCTTGGCAGCAGCTCTGTATCTTCCTGCCCCTTACACGATGGAGATCCTCAGGACTCAGGTCCAGGCTCTCTTCTCCTTCTGCTTGTGCTCCCTAAATAATCTCATTCACATACATGGATTTAAATGTCATTTACCCACTGACAACTCTGTAATTTACGTATCCAGCCCAGACCTCTTTGGAACTCCGGAACTGTATATCAAACTGTCTCTTTGACAGCTCCACTTGGATGTCTCACAGACATCTCAAACTGAACAGATCCCAAACTCTGCCAGATTTTTTCCCTCCTGCAATTTTCTCCACCACAATAAATGGAACCTCCATCCACCCAAAGATTATCTCAGAAATGCCAGAATCTTGGAAATCTTGTCTCCCGGAGCTCTATAGAAATATATTACCCATTGATTCTACCTCCCACGTATATCCTGACTCCTTCCACTTTTCTCTATCTCCACTGCTAACACCCAGTCCAGGCCACTACATCTCTTGGGCTGTGGCAATGGTCGGCTACTTGCCTCCCCACTTTCACTGTCCACACAGTATCCTCAGTGATCTTTTTTTTTTTTTTT
>JAQZBX010028860.1:0-27602 GCA_029593785.1 Cabassous unicinctus
TCACCAGGTTGTAGTTTTACAGGAGCCAACTTCTCTTTCCCTGGAAGCATAAGATCTGTACAAACTCAAGTGGACCTATCCTGTGCCACCCTGTGAGTCTCAGCCAAAGAATACCTGCTCTTCCTGGCTCTCATCTTCCTTTGCCCACACCTACAAAGTGATGAGTTCCATATCAAGGCAGCCCTTGTGAGTGACTGTTTCCTATGCTTCTCCCTGTGAGCCATGGGGTGGATCAGAAGCCCCAAAAGTTTTTTGCCAGGACCTCTTATTCTCTCCACTGAGGAACTTCTGATGGTGCTATGCAAATGTTAGATGTCAATAGGGAAACTGGGGGAAGAAATTTCATTTGTAGGCATTTTAGATAATTGTGTACAGGTTACTGTGACTATTATAATCCCTGGCACCAAGACGAGGAAAAAACATGTAATACTTTCTGATTTTTTCTCTGAGGTCACAACTTCTAAGACCCTTGCTCAAAAACTTTTGGCCCTTACAATCCCCAATTGTATAGCTCCCAGTACTGAAGGGATTACTGGTGTTCATGTGTTGTCTATGTATACTTCTAACCTTCACCACCATGCCCTGATGGGATTTGCTGCAGGTGGAGGCATTTTAGTGTGGCATATGAATGACTGTGAACAACCTCACTGACTTGGTTAACAGCTTGGCCATTTGGTCAGACAAAGGTAATCCTTGAACAGGCATATAAAACAAGCATACCAGTGGGGATGAGACAGTTGGATAAAAATCAGTTCCACTCCTAATAAGCTTTTTGTTACACACAGTCACAAGAATTACCTCTTTGGTGAAAAAGAGTAACACAACCAACAAGCAGAACTTGCTTCCCAGCAATATGCAGAGACCAAATAGTCATCTACCCAAGAGAAAGCAGATGTAAGGCTTATCACCTACTAGATCCATAAGAGAACAGTCCACAGGATTTAGACACCATCTTAGAATGGAACTGCAAAAATAGACAGCCACAATTATCAGAAAACACTGGATCAGCATGAAAAAGCTGTTCCAAGTTGCAGACCCTAGTCAAGGCTAAAAATACTATGTAACAATAGAATCCTGAACCAACAGGTAAAGGCATTTTTTAAAGTAGAATATTGGGCCTCTCATTCCATCCAGAGGGTCTTGCTGGATCCTGGCTGCATTTGCAATTTCTCTGGTTATGCTCTAGCCATTCCCTTGTGTTCCACTGACTCAAGCCACAGTATCCTTGCCCTTGCCTACATTAATCTCCTTTTTTGGGTTATGCAAATATACACACATATTGAGCACACTAGAAAATTTTCAGCACACTAGAAAAAATTGAAATATCTGACAATAAATATATTGTTGAGGAAGTTGAGGGAATAGAACTCTCAAACACTGCTGATGTAAATATTGGTAAAATTAGCTGAGAAAATAGTTTGAGATTGTATCAGTTGTCATAGGCAATGTTATAATTAAGTGCAACCTCAATTCTCAGTGCTATTTTAGTTCTCATTTATAATAAATGTCTAGATTGTGTTGGCTAGAGTTCTTCATTCTGGAATCCAAACTGATGGAACAAACACTACCCATGTGCTGCTGGCACATAGGTTTCTAAGTTCTTGGCTATGTTGCATAAAGGAATTTGAGGACATGCCATAGGGTAGGTAAGCAAGTAAAGTGTTTATTGAGAAAAGAGAGAAAGGGAAAGTACACACCGGAGATATGGGTATGGGTTTCCTCAAGGGAAAAGCATACCCTGGAGCTTCCCTTTCCCAGTATTAAAGAGGGATCTAACTATTTGCTATCCTGACTGGTTGCCTTTCTGTCTTCCAATTGATTTATACTATGGAGCAATCAGTTTGCACCTGTCCCCTTTCAGGGAACAAATGGTGAGGTCTTTCTGTTTGGAGTTATCCAGGACTTTTTTTTAGCCCTGGAGTTTCAAATGGGACCTTGTGATCAGGTTCTTGGTGGTCTTCTTTGCTGTAATTGTTACAACTTTGTGTTTGAACAGGTTGCCTTCCCTCAGTGGGTTTCAAAGCAGGGTCTCATGGCCATGTTCTTTGCTGGGTCTCAGCTTTGATGGTTACAGCTTTGGTCTGACCAGCAGCCTTCGCTCATTTCCTATACTAACTTGGATCACAACTGTCAAAGTGAAAACAGTTCATGGCAAAGTATAATCCAACTCATAAACCCATACTCTTTGCTCCTTTGTCATTTATCTTGCTTGAGCCTACCTCATAGACAAACTTTATATCCATGGCATAAGAGCACTAATCTCTTATTTTAGGAAGGAAAAAATATTAAGAAAAATTAAAACTGCCACAATCATATTTCATCATGATTAAGAAATAAATAGTTATTGTTGACCACTGAGACTAAGAGTATTGTGTTAATGCAACAGTTAAAGTCAGAAAGGTAGCTACTTCAAAGGAAATAGGAAATGATGTATTTGTTACAAATTCTGCTTAAAGCTGTTAAAATAGACTCACTATATCACTTCTCTTTTCTAAGACCTATTGTTTCATTTTATCTCCTAAGGTATAATAAGGGTACATTGTCCTGTTAAGTAAAAGAAAATAGCCACTGGCATTGGGCATTGTTGAGAGAAAATCCCTTTCAGAGAAGGGCTAGTCCAGAAGACAAAATCAATTGTCCTGAAGGGTTTTCCAAGAAAACAGAATACAGCCTACAATGTGGCTTTTAAGCAGCACCCAGTGATAAACTTAATTTTTGTCCAGTAAAGATGACTTATCAGAATGGACAAGCATATCATACTAATCAATGTTCCCCACTTTGTAAGAATAATCTCTGTAAAATGGAAACTTAAAGTCAGACTCAGTTTGTAAGACAGCCCTATGAAAAAGGAAATTTAATGTCAGCCAAACAGAACATTTCCTCACTTGATTCCTTTGGTCCTATGTGAGCGACCTCTTTCAAATCCCTCAGTGGAGCTCCTTTCTGAATGGGATACTCCCCTATTAATGAATGGCTTGATAAAGCTGGATATTATAAATTGCATGAAATGTTTTTCCTTAATCAACTCTTATGCTTCCAGAACAGGATACTGGCTTGTCAACTGCTCAAAATTTGAGAAGCATCTCCTACTGAACTTTTGGCCACACTGATGATTTAGAGCTCATCCCTGGGACCAAAAAAGTGGCTCAAGGACTAGTGCTGTCTTTGTGTGTTAGTTCTTAACAATCCACTAATTCATAAGCGGATTTTGTGCTTCCTTTTCTGAAAAATTTAAATTCTAAATTTCCTAATTTCCATCAGGTACAAGAGGTGATATTTCTAATCTGGGACACAAAAATTAGCTAAACCTCAACTCATGACTGAACCATGAGGGGAAAATGGAAAATAAGGAATTCAGTTTGATTATTAATGCTTTGGGGAAATTAGTAGTAGGGTCTAATTAGCTCTGGGAATCAAATGACTCTTATCCAAACATAGCCACCTGTTTATCTATTCAAAATGTTAAAAAAATTTTCTTTTTAATTTGTTGGGTGAAATGCAATCTTCTACATTATATCATTCTTTAAAATATTCAATAGAGTCTAAGGTAAATGTATTTATATCATTCATATAAATACATCATCAAAATAATAGTAACAAAATTTAAAAGTTTTGAACAACAGTGAAGAAGAAAATAGGAAATTTTTCGTGAATTGATCATAATATATTTTGTAATAAAAAATATTAAAATTTGTGTCTATTGAACATGTAAGGCAGCCTTAGGTGATAGTATATATATGGAAATAGAACGAGGAATTTTGTTTTGAAACATCTTTAAAAACATAATTATGGAGCATATGAGGGAAAGAAAAAAACATGCAATCTTGAGCTTTGGTACATTGTTTGAGATTTTGCTTATAAAGTCATTAATTCCGTTAGATTCATCTTGCTAAGAAGAGGATTAGACAGCAGCCATTCATGTGCAGGCTTAAAAATACTTGCAGATGCATCATTATTTATATAGTCATTGAGAAAATTGTCAGGGAAACTCATTGACAGTTTTTGTGGATTGCAGCAGAGAATAAATTGGCCTGGTAGATGGCATTGAAAGAATTCCTGAAAATCTATTCCAACTTCACACCTACATAACATTAAACAGAAATTACCAGCCAGTTCCCTTCAAGCTACAGTGATGCTAATCAGCTTTCCATTAACTCATTCTCAAATTTGAGCAGATATCTCAGGATTATATTGCTATATCATAAATCCAGATTTTGAATGAGAAACAACATAAATAAACATTTCTAAATGAATCCTAATATACTGAGACAACTAAGGGGAAAATGAGACATTTTAAAAACTCTAGATATTGTATTCAGTGTGATAAAGGATGACATTGCATCAGAATATTGCTATTGGAAAATACATCACAGATTAAAGAAAGCTAGAGTCCTAAGGGAACTTATATATGGGTGTATACCTAATTTCAAGAATTAAAAATATCATTTGAGAAATTGAAAAAAAACACGATGAACATTTTTCATAATATAGAATCAAAATTCAAATACGTTAAAATATGGAAAAAATAATTGTCCTAATAAAAATGATGTTGGCTGTATGTTTATAATTTGATCTAGATAGGTAGATAGCTATCCTTCACTCCATACGTTCATTGATGGTTTAGGATGATAAAGTCTGAATGTGGGTTCAATGGCTTGGGAAATAAAAAGGGTTTAATAATAGGAGATTGATCCAATGGCTTAGATGCTCCTGCTATGTTCTCTGGAGCAGCAATTAGAGAAGAAGGGGGAAAAATGAAAGTCACAATTTTAAAAAATGCAAAATAAAATCCTAGGGAAAAAAGTTCTTCAGGGGAAAAAGTTAGGTTTCATGGTTAATTTAGTCTATGACATGGTGTACATTATATAGAAATACACACTCAGAAATAATATACAGCTTCATAAGTTCATACAATAAGATATCAGATTGTGGAGAGGAAATTAAATGGAAGAATAATGAAAACAGTAATAGATTTTTATCAGGACCCGGGAGATTAGAAATCACTGGACCTACATATTCAAATATCTGGAGAAAAATACCTTGGACTGTAATTCAACATACAATGTAAATTTAAAAGTAAATGAGGAGATGGTACTAATTAAAGAATATCCCTCAAGCAATGATTCAGAAATTTAGAGACTGAACACTAGCACTGTTAATGCACTGTCTAAATATAAAAGGGTAGTGATGCATTTTCCCAGGAAACACTTGTGCAGATGATCCAGGTAGGAACAAATCAATTAAAAATTTAACATGATGGAATCCTCAATTTTGAAATATTGGAAATATAAGTATATGTTGCAATTTCAGACTTTCACTAGAACTTTTATTAGGATTATTACTTTTGAATAACATTAGGCTTGTGATATCCATGCACAATTTTATTCTATAATGAATAAAAAATACTAAATGTTAGTGAGCCTAGAAGATCCACTGTACCAATTGCATGTTGAAGATTACTTCCATAAGACCAAACATTTCTACATAGGGATTATAAAATAAAAATGCAGACTTCATGTTATTCATTTCTCATATATCAAGCTTTAATATAATTTTCCAAGATTTTATATGAGATATCTCATAAAACAACAGCCAAATAAATCGTTTTTGATACTGTCATCAAGAACACTACCAGACAGGTCTTTATGTGTTATGAAGCTGTCAAGCTAAATGTGCAGGAAATTTTTTAAAATTTCAATTATCACTTGAAAATAAAATTTTACCATTAGCAACAAATTTTGTTACATGTCTTTTTTGAGAGAATATTTTACAAACACCTAATTTTGATTATCTGTAGTGTCTCAGCCAATAAAAACCCATATATCATTCCTAATATTGGTAATTTGTTTACATTCTCTTTTGTTCCTGATAAAGATGTGTAAGAGTTAATCTTGTCAGACTTTCCAAAGTTAACTTTTGCTTTTGTGACCTTTTCCTTTTGTCTATTTTCTCTATCACTGATTTCTTCTCTGTTCTTTAATATTTTCTACCTTCTACTTACTGGGTGATAGATTTGCTCTTCTTTTCCTGGTTGAGTTGGAAAAGCAGTTCATTTGTCTTTAGAAAAAGCACCTTTTTAGTAAAAGCAACTACAATTTTAAAGTGTTCTCTATTCACCTCTTTATTTCTCTTCCAACATTATCATTAACTATAATTCAATTATATATATATATATTTAATTTTACCTGTGATCCCTTTTTTTAAAAATATATTTTTAAAGAAGCTTTAAATTACATAAATGTTAAACATAAAATATAGAGGATTCTCATATGCACCACCCATACCCTTCCAACACTTTCCCACATTAACAACATCTTTCACTGGTGTGGTACATTTGGTAAAATTGATGAACACATATTGAATCATTGCTACTAACAATGGACTATAGTTTACATTATAGTTTGCACTCTGCCCAGCAAAATTTTATAGGTTATCACAAAATGTATAATGGCCTGTTTCCATGATTGCAATGTCATGCAAGACAATTCTTAGGTCCCAAAAATGTCCCCATGCTACAGCTATTCTTCCCTCCCCCTCTTCTTCTTCCACTGCTAGAATACCAATAAGTCTATAATAGAGTAAGAATTAGTCTATTTAAGTCCATTGTTCATTACCTAAATTCAGATGATGAGGCCCACTCTGTTTATAATTGAGATGGGGCTGAGATATGATGGGGCAGATGGATGGGATTTTTTGCTTGCAGTTGCAGACCTCTCTTCCTTGGATGGGTGTTGTCCATCATCAATTCCTTGTTAGTTGTCCTGGGTGAGTCCAATAAACTGAGAGTAGGTATTGCCAGTCTGCTGAAATTCAGGGCTCAACTAGCTCATGAGCAGACCAAAGATTTAAGTCTCTGGTACATATATTTAAGAAGTATAGTACTAATTATAGATTCAAATAAAAGGGGCAGAAGAGCTATGTGTAGAAAAGCTATAAATGGTATAACTCTGTTACATTGGGGAAAATATATTCCAAAATAAGGCTCACTGACTGGATCCCAAACTCCTGAGCTTATTTGCCCTGCTAACAGTGTCTAGATGTATCTAGAGCCCTCAGGAGCCCTTCTGTTTAAAGCAATGTTTACCCTGGAAGTCAATGAGATTGTGCTGAGAAATGCACAAGCATAACCCCTGGAATTACCTCCTGACTCACTTTGAAATCTCTCAGCCATAAAAACTCATTTGTATTTAATATTTTCCCCTTCCTGACTCATTGCTATGGTAACCACTAAGATTCACTTTTTGAAGAATAAGATTCATAGTTATTTGCAATAATATTGAGAGATTGACGTAGTGGTCTGTTTTCTCTTATTACGCAGTGCCTATGTTCTTGAGGGATTCTTGTCCCTCTAAATGAGAACACAGCAGGATTCCCTAGGTCAGGAGTTTAACATTTTCTTGCTTAGTGTGTGGGTCTCCATCCACTGATATAACACACTATGACAAAATGAACACATATATTCCATAGAGGCATGCCCCAGGTGCTCCCTATCCCACACATCAACCCATACACACGCCCTACACCAGTAATCCTCTCCCACCATATTTGTGAAAAGAATATTCCTACCATTGTAGCTTTAACCACAGACCTGCAAATCCCCAAAGTTCACCTGCTCTTTCCTCCAACACTGCCCACAGTTCAATAGATAGTCTAACACAACTTTCTACACTACTCCCCATCACAGACCAGCACCGCTGAACCCAATCACATCATTGAACAACTCCCATGCCCATCTGTTGCCCAACCACAGCCTTCAACCTTACCATAGATTTTGCACTCATGGGCATCAGCTCACCACCCTCTACTCCCTTTCTGTCTCTTATTAACATATCTTCCAGGCTCTAGCTCTGTGAGTCTACTCAATTTGATTAAGTCCTATCAGTGAGGTCATGTAATATTTGTCCTCCAGTGACTGGCTTACTTCACTCAACATAAGGTCTTCAATATTCATCCAGATTGTCACATGTGTTAATAATGCCTTCCTTCTTACAGCTGAGTAATAGTCCATTGTATGTATATACCACAGTTTGCTTATCCATTCATCTGTTGATGGACATTTGGGTGGATCCAACTTTTGGCAATAGTGAATAATGCTGCTATAAACCTTTGTGTCCATATATCTGTTTGTGTCCTGATTTCAATTCTTCTGGGTATATACCCAGCAGTGGGATTGCTGGGTCGTACGGCAGTTCCATAGTGAGCTTCTGCGGAATCACCAAGCTGTCCTCCACAATGGCTGCACCATTCTACATTCCCACTAACAAACGATGAGGATTCCCTCTCCTCCACACCCTCTCCAACACTTGTAGTCCTCTGTTCTTTTAATAGATGCCAGCCTAATAGGTGGAAGATGATATCTCATTGTAGTTTTGATTTGCATTTCTGTAACAGCCAGTGATGTTGAGCATCTTTTCATGTGCTTTTTAGCCTTTTGTATTTCTTCTTTTGAGAAGTGTCTATTCAAATCTCTTGCACATTTTAAATGGGTTGTTTGTCTTTTTATTTTTGAGATGTAGGATTATTTTATATATTCTGAATGTGAGGCCATTATCGGATAGATGGTTACCAAATAATTTCTCCCATTGAACATACTGCCTTTTTAATTTCTTGACAAATGCTTTAGAAGTGCAAATGTTTTTAATTTTGAGGAGGTCCCATTTATCTATTTTTCCTTTCATTGCTCACATTTTGGTTGCAAAGTTTATGAAACCATTTCCTACTACAAGTTTGATTAGCTGCTTCTCTGTATTGTCTTCTAGGAGCTTTATGGTCTTGGCTCCTATGTTTTGGTCTTTGATCCATCTTGAGTAAATTTTTGTATAGGGCTTGAGATGGTGATCCTCTCTCATTCTTTTGGATATGGATATTCAGTTCTCCAAGCACCATTTGTTGAAGAGGCCATTCTCTCCCAGTTGAGTGGGTTTGGTGGCTTTGCAGAATATCAGTTCACCATATATAGAAGGATCCATACCTTAACTATCAATTTTGTTCCATTGGTAAGTGTGTTTATCCTTGTGCCATGCAGTTTTGACCACTGTAGATTTGTGGTATGTTATAAATTCAGGTAGTGTGATTCCTCCAATTTCATTTTTCTTTTTTCTTGTCTTTAGCTATTCATAGCCCCTGACTTTCCAAATAAATTTCATAATTAGCTTTTCTAATTTAGTAAAAAATGCTGTTGTAGTTTTTATTAGGATTGTGTTAAATCTGTAAATCACTTTCAGTAGGACAGACATCTTAATGATCTTTAGTCTTCTAATCTACTATCATAGAATATTCTTCCATTTATTTAGGTATTCTTTTATTTCTTTAATAATGTTGTGCTGTTTTCTGTGTACAAGTCGTTTACATTTCAGTTAAGTTTATTCCTGGGTTTTCAATTATTTTAGTTGCTATTGTAAATGGATTTTTTTCTTGATTTCTTCCTCAGATTGCTCATTATCTATGTACGGAAATACTACTAATTTTTGTGTGTTGATCTTATGTCCTGCAATGTTATTGAACTTGTTTATCAGCTTTGGAAGCTTTGTTGTAGATTTTTCAAGGCTTTCTGTGTATAGCACCAGGTCATCTGCAAATAGGGAAATTTTTATTTCTTCCTTTCCAATTTGGATGCCTTTTAAAACTTTTTCTTTCCTGAGTGCTCGAGCAAATAGTTCTAAAACAATTTTAAATAAGAGAAGTGACAATGGGACCTCTTGTTTTGTTTCAGATCTTAAAGTGAAAGCCTTGAGCTTTTCACCATTGAATATGGTTTTAGTTGTGGGTTTTTCATATACATCTTTATTTTCTTTCTATTCTTATCTTTTGAAGTGTCTTTTTAAACCAAGGAGGAAGACTGTATTTTGTCAATGCTTTTTTTCTTTTCTGCATCAATAGAGATTATCATGAGATTTTTTCATTCAATCTGTTAACGTGGTGCATTACATTTTTTAATTTTCTTACATGAAACCTACTTGCGTTACTTGGTGTAAAATTCATTTAATGTGTTGTTGAATATTATTATCAAGTGTTTTGTTAAGGATTTTAGTTTCCAGGTTCATTAGAGAGATTGGTTTTTAGTTTTCCTTTCTGTTGTCTTAATGTGGCTTTGGTATTAGGGTGATGCTGGCAATGCAGAACAAGTCAGGCAATGTTCCCTCTACTTCTATTTTTTTTGGAAGAATTTAAGGAGGATTGATGTTAGTTCTTTCCCGAATGATTGGTAGATTCCATCTGTGAAGCCATCTGGTTTTAGGCTTTTCTTATTTGGGAGTTTTGTTTTTTTTTTAATCACAAATTCAAACTTGTTACTTGTGATTGGTCTGTTGACCTCATCAATTTCTTCTTTCATCAGTGTAGGCTGCTTGTGTTTTTCTAGAAATTTGATGATTTCATCTATGTTCTCTATCTTGTTTGCATGCAAGTTTTTTTGAAATATCTTCTTATAATACATTTTATTTTGTGAGGTGAGTGGTAATATCCCCTTCCTTGTTTTTATTTTATGTATTTGCATCTTCTGTCTGTATTCTTTGGTAGTCTAGCTAAAGGTTTGTCAATTTTATTAATCTTCTCAAAGAATCAGATTTTAGTTTTGTTAATTTTTTCTAGCATTTTCTTTTTCTCAATTTCATTTAGCTCTGCTCTAATCTTTGTTATTTCCTTATTTCTGCTTGCTTTCAAATTAGTTTGCTATTTACCTAGTTCCTCCAGGTGTGCAGCTAGGTCTTTGTTTTACTGTTTCTTCTTTTTTAATATAATCATTTATGGCTATAAATTTCCCTTTCAACACTCTTTTGCTGCATTCCATAGGTTTTGACATACTGTGTTCTCATTTTCATTTGTTTCAAGGTAATTACTGATTTCTTTTGCAATTTCCCCCTTAACCCACTGATTTTCTAAGAGTATGTTGTTTAACTTCCATATCTTTGTGTCTATTCTGGTTCTCTGCCTTTACTGATTTCTAACTTCAGTCCATTGTGGAAAGAAATTACTTTGTGTACTTTCTGAGACTTGTTCTTTGGCCTAGCATGTGGTCTATTCTGGAGAATGATCAATATGAACTGAAGAAGAATGTATATCCTGCTGTATTTGGATGTAATTTTCTGTATATATGTATTAGGTCTAGATTTTCTAATGCATTATTCAAAGTCTTTCCTTCTTTATTGACTCTCTGTCTAGATATTCTCTCTAATGGTGACAATGGTTTACTAAATTCCCTCTCTTTAATACATTCTTTAGGTTTTTATATGTCATTTTTTTTGTTCTTTCTGTTTTTATCTTTTTTTAAATTCTTACCAATAAACCTCCTTCCTACACTATCCTTCAACCCTCTCTCTCCATTTTTTTTTTCCTTTCAACATACAGAACTACCTTTAGTGTTTCTTGAAGGACAGGTTTTTTTGTTTAAAAACTCTCTTAATTTCTGTTTATCTGTGAATATTTTGAACTCTTCCTCATTTCTGAATGCCAGCTTTTCTGGATACAGAATTCTTGGCTGATAGTATTTTCTTTTTCTTTTAGCACCTTAAGTATGCCATACCACTGCCTTCTCACCTCCATGGTTTCAGATGAGAAATCAGTGCTTTCTCTTTTTGAGCTTCCCTTGTGTGTGTGATGGATCTCTTTTCTCTTGCTGTTTTCAGGTTTTTGGTGACTAATTCAATCTTATTATTTGTGATTGGTCTGTTGAGTTTGTCTTGAGCATTGGGCAATTTGATAAGTATTGTCTCAGGATAAGCCTTTTAGGATTTATACTGTTTGGGGTGTGCTCCGCTTCCTGGACATGTGCATCCATGTCCCTCAAAGAAGTTAGGATATTTTCAGACATTATTTCCCCCAACACAGCTTCTGCTCACTTTCCTTTCTCTTCTCCCTCTTACATGCCTAAAATGTGTATATTTGTGCATTTCACATTGTCATTCAATTCCCTCAGTCTCTGATTTTTTTTTCTTTTTTTATCTATCTTTTCTACTATCTGTCTGATTTCAGATATATTATTCTTCAATGTCACTACTTCTTTCCTCTGTCTTTTCAAATCTTGTTATGTACTTCCAGTGTATTTTTGATTTCTTGCAATGTGCCTTTCCTCACCATCAGATCTATTATCTTTTTATGTATATTTATGATTTCTTCAGTATGTGTCTCCTGTGCTTTCTTAATATCCTTTATCTATTCCTTCACTTTATTAAGTTGAGTCATGATATTTGTTTGGATCTCCTTGATCAGTTTTTCCACATTCTGCATTTCTTCCTGTTTTTTGGTTTGTTCATTAAACTCGACCATGTCTTCCTTTTTCTTAGTATGGCTTGTAATTTTTTGTTCATGTTGAAGCATCTGTTTATCTTGATGGACTTATTCAGATGATTAGCTTCTCTTTATCCTCTAGAGTTTTATTTATTATTTATTTATTAGTAAGTATCCTTTTTGACATTTGGTTCTTCTTATTCCATATGCTTCTAGTTGTCTGTGTTCCCTTGACAAAATATTAAGATCATAGAAAGGAAAGAGAGATGAAGAGAAAAACAATAATAGTAATAATAATAATAAAATAGAAAAAGTATCATACAAGGACCAGGATAATGAAAAAGTATATAGAGTATATAATCATAAAAAAAACAAAGAATAGAATTAAAAAGGTGGAATAAAAAATGAAATGAAAAAATAGAAAAAATAGAAAGAAAAGGGAAAAATAAAAATGAAGACCAAACAAGAAAAAGTGCAATGAAAATGAAGCAACAGAAGAGGTATAAATTAAAGAAAGAAAAGAAATAAAGAAACTAAGTAGAAAAAATAAGGAAAAGATAAAAGGAAACAAAGAAAGAGAAATAACAGCAAACAAAAAATAAAAAACAAAAACAGGAGAAATAGGCTTCCCTCAAGTCCCTAGGAACCATTTCATGATGCCATGCTCATCAATCACCCTGCACCTTGCCCTCCACAATTCAGTTACACACTTTTAGTAAATGAAATAAATCATTTAAAAAAGATAAATAACAACTTGAAAAACCTAAAACAAAGTAAATCTCAGTCTATATGTTCCCTGTTATAAAGTGCTAGCTGGGTGCGTGATAACCCAGTGGATCACTTTCTTGATCCCATCTCTCAGCAGGTAGCAGAAATTGAATCAGGGACCTCAAATATGTAAGGCGGGTGTTCTTACATTGAACTATACCCACTCCACAGGTTAAGTTGTCTTCTGAAAATGTATTTGGCCCTCCTCACCCCCTTTCCCAAAGGCGAGTTGGGCTTCTGTTTGCCAGCTATCTCTCCTGGTTTCCTTCATGCCCAGAGTATTATGTGCCTTTCTACACCTACCTATTCACTGACCCGGTTCCTCTGGGCAACTGAATGTGACAGATTGCCTGATCAGATCACCCCTCCTCTCTCCTTAGGTCCACTTCAGTGTTGACTCAGGTCTTTTTCGAGATTTTTTTTCGAGATTGTCAAACTCACTGACAGAAACCACTCTCCACCCTCTGCCAGACCCTTCATCCTCCCAAAGAACTTTCTTTCCCACTCAGTCAGCTTCTCACTTTTCCCCAGAAGTCCTATATAAGACTTTTGAGAGCAGCTTGTTAAAAAGATTCCCAAGCTTCTCCCTTTGGAGACTGGTATAATATGTCTAGAATGAGGTCTGCAAAAATTTTTTAATTTTTTAAAATAAAAGATTTCAACATTACACAAAAATAAAAAGAATATTATTGTGACAGTACTCATCATCCTGATTAAGCAGTTATCAATATTTTACCGTATTTGCTTAATCAATACCATTTATTCCTTGCTGAAGTGTCTTAAAGGTAACCCAAGATGTCACGATATTTCATAACTACACACTTCAGTATGCATATTGAAAACACAGGAAAAATATGGTAACCACAATGGCATCATACCTAAAAATATAACAACAGCTCTTTAGTTTCATGTTATATCCAGTCCTTAAGACTGGATTTTTCCTGATTGTCTCAAATATGCCATTTTATGGTGGGCTTGTTAGAATCAGGATGTAAAAAAAAGCCACATATTGGTTTATGATTCTAGTTTTAACAACCACCTCAGATGATTTTGATGTCAGCTATTTTGGGAACCACTGGATATTATTTAGACAACTTAAAGCTGGAATTTAGGATATAACAACTCTTGGCACAATTGGTGGATTGTAAAATGTGATTCTGAAATATAATAGAGAAATACTTTGAATTATTGACAATTTATATTATTAGTAAAGTCTTTAATATTTAATTTCTTCAATGAATAGAGAACCTAAGCATCACAGAATTTAATGTGATTGATTGGGATCATGTAGTAGATGAGAACAGTTTAATCCAGTTGGACAGTATACTGTGGTCCAGTATGTGTATTGTGGCTTATTTACAGTCACACACTGGACATTGTGCATGATTTGGAAAGTTCTTCATCCAGTTTATAGTTTATGACCAAATTTGTCATTTTACCATAAACTGTGGTTTGTTGAAAAATCCACATAATGGCTAGTTTTACCAAAAATTAAGGCTATCACAGAAACTCAAAATAATATTAAAATGAATTTTCTGAACTTGCCTTGAGACAAGGTAATTTTTCCATGAGAATTGTCAAGAAATGCAGTTCTCAGAGTAAATGAGGTTAAATTATAGATGAACAACTTACAGAATATATTACATTGTTTTTCAGTATAAATGTTCTTTTTATAAAACATAGAATATCTATGCAGTTTATATAAATTACATTACTCATTCTTAGAGTCTATGCATTACAACACTTCTGACCTAAGAAATATCTCTGCGCTACAGTAGTACCAAAGACAAATGACTTTTAAAAGGTAGTCAAGCTTGTATCAAATAACCATCTTTAAAGAATTTTGAAACCTTTAGAAAATATATATTATGATTTGGATTTTAAGAAAATACCTTTATTTTCCCTGTGAAAAGCAATTCATCACATATAAGTTAACCAACTTATCTTTGGAAGCTTTAAACCTGAAGCAATATGAGTCCTTACTCATTACCATCTCATTTGTCTCTAGTCATATGCTATTGGTATCATAAAAAGAAGACCAGGTTATGAACACAGACCTGGTTCTAGGGACCTCAAGCATGTCATGTATCCTCTGTGCTCCAGGTTTTTTTGTTTTATTTTTGGGAGCACTAGGTTTTTAAGTACAATCATTATGCCCTACAAATATTACAAGATTATGAGACTCAGAGAGATAATGAACTTAAAAAACATTCTCCATGGTTTATGTAAATCCACACCAGTGTTAATGCTGAAGTTCTATTTTGCCTGATTATCTCCTCAAGAGATCGTTTCCTTCATTAAGCTGAATATTTTCTGACATCATTTATATCTCCAATATGAATGCTTATATTATGTAAGGAGGAGTTTTTAGGGAAAGAAACTAAAGAAGAAAAGAATCATGTGAAGAATGACCAAAAAGATGGAAAAGAGATTACTTGATAAAAGGAGAGAAGAAAGAAAAAGGAACAAGAGTGAGAATGGCAAAGTTTGAGTAGGAGAAAAGGTGGAATGAGAGGGAGAAAATCAAGAAATAGAGATGGAGAGAAATGTTATAGAAACATATGCATTTTAGTTGTATTCTCCCACCTTGTACCCCTGACTGCTTGCCTTCTAGTTTAGTTTGAGTTCTCCAGGTGTCAGGGAAGGGGTGAAGCTACATTTGTTTGATTTGTTGATACTAGAATTCTTTCCCAGTCACCCTACTTGACATTTTATCTTTTTACAAGATTCCTGTTGTGAGCTAGTACTTGTGGAAACATGAAGACAAATCTCTGTTCCTTTCTTTTAACTTTTTATTGAAGATTATCATTTGTACATGAATGTATATAACCAATAAGTATATAGTAAAACTTGTGAACTTACAAATCAAACATGCATATAATCAAACAGGGTTCCCATATATCTCTCACCACCACCTTGCATTTGTGTGAAACAAGTTTTTTAAACTATGAAAGAGCATCATCAAAATAATACTACTAACTATAAATCATATCTTACATTTGGTGTATTTTTCTCCAAACCACTCAATTATTAACACCCTATATTAGTATTTCACATTTGTGATCATTCATGAGAGAATGTTCTTATATTTGTTCTGTTAACCACAGTCCTTCTTCCACCCCACTATTCATTGTGTTACACAATCTTATGCTTTGTACAATCCATTCAAAGTATACACTCAGTGGCTCTCATTTTCATCACAGAGTTGTGCTGTCATCAACTCAGTCAATTTTAGAATATTTTCATTATCTAAAAGGAAAAATCCCATACTTTCCTTTATTTCCCTAATGTCACTTAGAATTGATGTAATATCTTCTTTGCCATTGCTGCAAAAATATGACAATATTACTAACAGTTATCCATAATTTACATTAGTTGTAATTTTCCCATATATCACCATATTCATAATACTTTGTAAAAGAGAACATTCTTATACTTGTGCTATTAACCACAGTTGTCATCCGCCACCAAAATCACCATCATAAAGGCCCTAGATAATTCTCTAGTTTCCTGGAAATTGATGGATTACATCTACAGACTACCCCTTTCAGCCACAATCAGAATTATAAATCAGCAATGTTAATTTTATGCACTATAATGTATTATCAACATCTACATACATTAAGCATCATCATCCTTTCTCAACTCACATTCCAACTCCTACTAACCTGTACTCTAAAACTTACTTCCGTGAATTTACTTATCATATTTAGTTCATATTATTGAGACCATATAATATTTTTCCTTTTGTACCTCGCTTATTTCACTCAAGAATCATCAATGTTGTCATTTGCCTCCTGACTTCATTTCTTCTTACAGCTGAATAGTATTCCATTGTATGTATATACCACATTTTTCTATCCATTCTTCAGTTGATGGGCAGTTGTGTTGTTTCCAATTTTTAGCAATTGTTAATAATGCTGCTATGAACATTGGTGTGCAAATGTCAGTTTGTGTCCTTGCTTTCAGTTCTTCTGAATATTTTCTTAAATGGGATTGCTGGATCATATGGCAGTTCTAAATTTAGTTTCTTGAGGAAACAACAAATTGCCTTCCACAAAGGAAGCACCATTCTACATTCCCACCAACAAGGAATATGTGTTTCTATTTCTCCACATCCTCTTCAACACTTGTAATTTACTGTTTTGATTTGTTATTTTTTTATTAATCGCCATTTTATAATGAGTGAAATGACATCACATTGTAGTTTTGATCTGTATTTCCCTAATAGCTAATCATGTTGAAGATTTATTCATGTACCTTTACACTTTTTGTATTTCCTCTTTGGAGAAATGTTTATTTAAGTAATTGGGCTATTTTTAAATTGTGTTCATTTTCCTTTTATCATTGAGTTGTATGATCTCTTTATACAACATTTATATCAAGCCCTTAGATATGTGGCTGCCAAATATTTTCTTGCATTGATTAGGCATCCTGTTCACCTCCTTCACAAAGTCCTTGAAGTAAAAAAGTGTTTCAGTTTGAAGAGGTTGCATTTATCTACTTTCTTTCATTACTTGTACTTTGCGTGTAAAGTTTAAGAACACACCACATATCACAAAATCTTGAAGATTCTCCCTACATTTTTTCTTGGAGTTTTATTGTTGTAGCTGTTATATTAAGTTTTTTGATCCATTCTGAGTTAATTTTTGTATAAAGTGTGAGATAGGGTTCTACTTTTTCCTTTCCAGTTTTCCCAGCACCATTTGTGGAATAGACTGCTCTGGCTCAGATGGGTTGGCATTAACTGCCTTGTGAAAAATTATCTTGCCATAAATTTGAGGATCTATTTCTGAACTGCAATGCTATTCTTTTGGTCAATATGTCTATCTTCATGCCAGTGCCATGCTGTTTGGGATCTCTTACATTCCCAAATAAGTTTGATAAATAGCCTTTCCAATTCTGCAAAAACTGCTTTTGGAAGTTTAATTGAGATTGCATTGAATCTGTAGATAAATTTGGGAAGAACTGACATCTTAATATTGTCTTAGTCAGCCAAAAGGGTGCTGATGCAAAATACCATAAATTTGTTGGTTTTTATAAAGGGTATTTATTTGGGGTAGAAGCTTACAGTCACAAGGCCCTAAAACGTCCAACTCAAGGTACCATAAGAGGTACTTTTGCACCCAGAGTCTGTTGCCATGTGTTGATGCAAGATGGTGAGCAATGTCTGTGAGGATTCAGTCTTCTTCCTCCTCCTAAGGCTCTGTGGTCCCAATTTCTTCCAATATCAGCTGTAGGCTGGAATAAGTCTCATCTCTCTCCTGGGACTCATTTCTCTCAAGGCTCAGCTGTACTGCTCTCTCCACTGCTCTATCCACAAGGTCAGTAAACTGTCAGGTGAATGGCTTGTCTCTCTTCCTGGTAACTTGCTGGGTCTAATGGAGCCCTCTCTCTCTCCTCACTTATCTGCTTCTCTGTGTGTTTACTTCCCAGTGCTCCAATATCAAAACTCCAACCAACTGTTTTGCCTTTTCGTATTCTCTGTGAGTTCCCAACCTACATGTCCTACTGATGTGGCCCAATCAAAGACTTAATCATAATTTAACTAAGTAAGAGTGAAACCTCTGAATCCAATATAATATAATATGCCCAGAGGAACAGACCAGTTTACAAACACAATCCAATATCTATTTTTGGAATTCATAAACAATATCAAACTGCCACAATGATAATTAGTCTTCCAAACCATTAATGTGGAATGTTCTTCTATTTATTTATGTCTTCCTTGGTTTCTTTTAGCTATGTTTTGTAGATTTCTGAATACAAGCCCTTTAGGTCGTTGATTAAGTTTGTTCCTAAATATTTGATCCTTTTAGTCCCTATTATAATTGAAAATTTTTCCTGACTTCCATCTCAGATTGCTCATTAAGAGTGTATAGAAATGTGACTGATTTTTGCATATTAATCTTGCATCCCACCACTTTGCTGAACTCATATATTACTTATAGTGGTTTTGTTGTGGATTTTCTAGGTATAAGATCATTCCATCAGCAAGTAGTGAAACTTTTACTTCTTTTCCTATTTGGATGATTTTAATTTATTTTTCTTGCACAATTGATCTAGCTAGAACTTTTAGCACAATATTGAATAACAGTGGTGATAGTTGCCATCTCTACCTTGTTCCCAAGGTCAGCTGGAGAGTTTTCAATCTTTCACATTGAGTAAAATGCTATCTATATGATTTAACAAAATCCAACATCCATCTTGATGAAAAATACTCTGAAAGATAGGAATAGAAGGAAACATTCTTAACAAGATAAAGTACATATTTGAAAAATCCACAGCTAACATTGAATCTGTTACTTTTTAACTTTGTCCTCAAGTCTTCTCAATGTTGGATTATACAAGGCTGAGTGACCACATATATTCACTAGAAGAGGTTGGTACACTTGGGGTGGGCGCACTACTTTAATAGGTATGAAGGGGCCCAAGAATATATTTAAACATTTTTTTCCCGGATTATACTGATAGGATGCCAGTTTGGGGAATCACTGCCCTGCCTTGAGTGGCACCTTAAACAATATATTACATCTAATTATTCCTCAATAGATACACTTTCTATTGAGCTGTTATGAATGGATTCAAATGAGTAGGAGATAACAGAAAACCATTATAGGGGGACAACTTAAAAGTTATTATCTAGTGTCTTCTTTTACAGAAGTTTGCATTGTAAGTAATTAACATCTTGGTAATCAGAACCTCTTTGGTTTTTTTTAAGAGATCAATTATTGATTGATTTTTTGAAATAACTTTTTGAGTTCCTTAGAGTAAGTAGAGAAGAAAAGTAAGGGTTCAAAATAACAATTGCAGGGCTAGATATCAATTTGTTAAATGTAATTTCAAGATTCTTAAAATGGTAATTGCCTTATTACATTTTAATATTTAATAAAAGTAGATTAAACAGTGACTTGTAATATAACAGTTACCTTTTATACATTGCCAACATTTTTGGCTTTTAAACTTTGGCTAAAATGAAAAAAGAATAAAGGAAAATACTACTGATACACCACCAAAAATGGTTGAATGTTAAAAATATTAACTTCTGTTTGATAAAGGGGTTTGTATGAAAGTTACCATTGCATGGTGAGATAAAGAGGAGTAAAAAAGAATATGGTAATGGTATGATAATAAATGAATAAATATATAGACTATATTTGCATTTTAGAAGAAATAGCAAAAAAAAGGATATAATAGGAAGGGGAAAGGAAATTCTCTGGAATGATTTTAATAGTCTATAACTTTTTATATTTGTGTTACAGGTTTATATGTTTCAAATTACTTTGAATAATAAGAATAGAATTTCATGCTTTCAAATGTTTGTAAATGACACTAAGCATTAAAAGTACCATACTCAAATAATTAACTCAATTTATAATATTCAACCTAAATTATTTAGTAGTGAAGTGTATTGATGATTGCAACTTACTGTGAAATACAAAGAAATCTTAAAAAGCAAACAATTATGATTTTTTCTTTAGCTCTCAATTTTTCTGGTTTTAATTTCTATCTTGTCTATCCAGTTTCTTTCTTTTATTAATTATTTTTCTTTTTGTCTTTTATTTTCTCTTTCCCTCTCTCCTCATTATTCTGGCCTTTTAATTCCTTCCATATATTTTTCTCTATTCAGGTTCCCATTTAATTGTTGGTACACCACTTTTTTATTGCTATTACTCTTCATTGCTTAAATGAGTTAAATATTCATTTTACAAGGTCTTATATGGTTTCTTTTCTAAATTTTACTATTATTATTACTATTATCCTTTTTCTTTACTTACCTCTTTTGCTTTCTCTGACCCTAATCTTTTTCCTTCAAGGGAACATAGACAACAGCAAGGAAATACAATAAGAGGAACAAAGTGTCAAAGAGAAAACTTGACACACACTCAAAAACAGCTACTCAATAAAACCCTAGAGTAGAAAAAGAGTCTAATCAACTGAATGAACCCATCAAGATAAAAAGATGACCAGACAGCAAAAATAACTACAAACCATACTAAGAAACATGAAGGCATGGCACTGTCCAATGAACAAACTAAAAACCAAGAAGAGGTGCACAGCATTGAACAACTAATCAAAGCCGTTCAAACAAATATCATAGAACAACTTAATGAAGTGAAGGAAGAGATCAAGGATATTAAGAAGACACTGTATTTATATATCATTTTACAAATATTGGTATGTATTGTGAAAAATTTGATTTTTACCCACAATAAAAAAAATTAATTAAAAAAAAAAAAAGAAGACACTGGAAGAACATGCTGATGAAATTGTAAACATACAGATAAAAATAACTGATATGATGGCGATGAATGACACAATCCAAGAAAGCAAAAATACACTGGAATGACAAAAGAGCAGATTTGAACAGGCAGAGGAAAGATCAGTGATGCAGAAGACAGTATATCTGAAATTAAACAGATAGTAGAACAGATTGATTAAGGATTATAAAATACAGCAGGGACTTAGGGATTTTAAAAACAACACAAAACACACAAACATATGGGTTATAGGCATTCCAGAGGGAGAAGGGAAGGGAAAGGGTACATAAAGACTGTTGAAGGAAATAATGATTGAAAACTTCCCAACCCTATTGAGGGAGATGGATGTACATGTCCAGGAAGTGCAGCACACCCCGAACACTATAAATCAAATCAGGCCTACTCTAAGACATATACTTGTTAAACAGTCCAATGCTCAAGACAAAAAGAAAATACTGAAAACAGCAATAGAAAAGAGAACCATTACATACAAGGGAAGCTCAATAAGATTAAGTGCTGATTTATCATCTGAAACCATGGAGGCAAGAAGGCAATGGTATGACAAAGTTAAGGTACCAAAAGAAAGAAATTTCCAGCCAAAAATTCTGTATCCAGCAAAGCTGGCATTCAAAAATGATAGAGTTCAACATATTCACAGATAAACAGAAATTAAGGGAGTATGCCAATAAGAAACATGGACTTCCAAATATACAAAAAGAAGTTCTGCATGTTGAAATGAAAAAACAGGAGAGAGAGAGAGTTGGAGGAGAGTGTAAGAATGACTAAAAAGACACAAAGAGAAATAAAAACAACATATGACGTACAACTCCTCCCCCCCAAAATATGGCTAATATAAGTAATTCCTTGAGAATAATACCACTGAAGGTTATTGGAATAAACTCACCAGTCAAGAGACACAGTTTGGCAGAATGGATGAGGAAATATGACTCATCTATATGTTGTCTAAAAGAAACCCACCTTAGACTCAGGGACACAAGGAGGCTGAAAGCTAATGACAAGAAAATAATCTTACGAGCCAACAATAACCAAAAAAGGGTGGGAGAATCTGTACTAATATTGGATAATATAGAATTTAAATGCAAAACAATTGTAAGAGAAAAAGTTGGACACTACAAATTAATAAGAAGGGTAATCTTTCAAGAAGAAAGAAGAATCATAAACATTTATGCACCTAACCGAGGTGCCTCAAAATACACGAGGTAAACACTGGAAAAACTAAGTGGAGAAATAGATACCTCTACAATTATAGTGGCAGATATTAACACACCATTATCACCATTAGACAGAATATCTAAACAGAGAATCAATAAAGAAACAAAGACTTTGAAAAATACATTAAAAGATCTGGACCTAATAGACATATACAGAACACTACTCCCAAATACAGCGAGATATACATTTTTCTCGAATGCAGACAGATCATTATCCAAGGTAGACCACATGCTAGGCCACAGAAAAATGCACAATAAATTCATAAAGATTGAAATTATTCAAAGTAATTACTCTGACTACAATGAGATGAAGCTGGAAATCAGTAAGGGCCAGAGAACCAGATTGGGCAGAAAGATATGGAAGTTAAACAACAAACACTTGGACAAACAGTAGGTCAAGGAGAAAATCCCAAAAGAAATAAGTAACTACCTTGAACACAGATGCCACAAATAAGGAAAATTACAGACCCTCTATATGAACCTAGATGCTAAAATCCTCAACAAAATACTTCCCAATCGTGTTCAACACTTCAAACAAATTATATACCGTGACAAGTGGGATTCATCCCAGCAATGGAAAGGATGGTTCAACATAAGAAAATCAATCAACGTAATACATCACATAAACAGATTGAAAGAAAAAAATCACATGGTCATGTCTATTGATGTAGAAAAAGCATTTGACAAAATACAGCATGCTTTCCTGGAAAAAAAATAAAAAAACACACACACACAGCAAAAGATAGGAATAGAAGGAAACTTTCTGAACATGATAAAGGATATATATGAAAAACCCTCAACTAACATTATATTCAATGGTGATGTCCTAAAAGATTTCCCTCTAAGATTGAGAAAAACACAAGAATGCCCACTATTGCCACTCCTATGTTAGAAGTACTTGCTTGAGCACCGAACCAAGAAAAAGATATAAAAGCATCAAAATTGGAAAAGAAGTGAAAATTAAGTAAAAATTAAAAACTTTTGCACCTTAAAGCAGGTTATCAAGAAATTAAAAAGGCAGCCTACCCAATGGGAGGAAATATTTGGTAACTATATATCTGTTAGGAGCCTAATATCCAGCTTATATAAAGAAATCCTTCACCTCGAAAATAAAAAGACAAATAACTCATAAAAAAATGGACAAGTGACTTGAAAAGACACTTCTTCAAAAAAGAAATTCAAATGGATAAAAAGCATAGGAAAAGAAACTCAATATCACTAGCTATTAGGGAAATTCAAACCAAAACTACAATGAGATACCATCTTACACCCATTACTCTGGTGACAATTAAAAAAGCAGAGAACAAAAGGGTTGGAGAGGATGTGGAAGAATGGGTACCCTCATCCACTGCTAGTGGGAAAGTAGATTGGTCCAGCCACTCTGAAGGACAGTCTGGCAGTTCTTCAGAAAACTAACTATAGATCTGCCTATGATCCAACAATTCCACTGCTGGGTATATACCTAGAAGAACTGAAAGGAAGAACATGAACAGATATATGCACACCAATGTTCATAGCAGCAGCGGCATTATTCACTATTGCCAAAAGTTGGAATCAACCCAAATGCCCATCAACAGAAGAATGGATAAACAAATTGTGATATATACATACTGTGGAATATTACTCAGCTGTAAGAAGGAATACAGTACTAACACGTGGATAACATGGATGAATCTTGAGGACCTTATGTTGAGTGATGCAATCCAAGCACTGAAGGACAAATATTACATGACCTCTCTGATATGAATTAAGCAAATCGAGCTGACTCAGAGAGCTACAGACTGAAAGATCGGGTTACAGGAAGTAGAAAGGGAAAAGAAGGGTGTAAAAAACACCCATATGGGCAAAATCTATGACAAGGTGAAGTGAGTAGTTGAGCAGTGAAGGGATATAACAGAGGTGTAAGGATATTATTGTATTGGGTGGTATAAGCTTGATAGTGGGTAATGCTGAGAGGATGGTTTGGATGGTCCATCAAACTGGGGGAGGGTTGGGGGGGGATCAGGAAACACTGGGGATTGGTGGATACATGGGTGAAACAGCAATGTTGAGAAAATCTTTTTGGCAATATGACAAAGAAAGGTTACTAGTTTAGGGTGCTGGAAGGGTGGGCATTTGGGACAGGGCACACCTGGGGCAGTCTTCAAGAGCATGCGCAAGTGATCATTTTGTCATAGTGTGCTGTATCAGTGGGAGGAGACCCATAAAATGAGTGGGAAGGAGTTGGGCTCCCATGCTGGGGCCGCCCAATATATTCTCAAGCAGAAGGCAAGTGTCTCTTGAGAGCATGGGTGGTTCCTAATAGGGGTGGACAGACTAGTGTGTCAATCCCTCAGCATTGTAGCAAATATTTGTGAACTTTGTCCTTCAAGGAGTGAAGTCTGGTGTTCACCATGGACCACAAGGGGAAGGGGAGGGAGGAATAGAATAGATGGAAAGGGGGGTATTTAGGGGTCAATGGAAGTATTCTGCATGATCTTGCAATAATGGACACAAGCCATGGAAAATTTCTTCAAAAATTTATGAAAATGAATGGTCTAAAATGTAAACCATAGCGTAAACCTTTGACCATGTTTAGTAGCTATGTTTCAATATTTATACATCAGTTTAACAAAAGTACAATCCACATGTAAACGATTATCAATAGCGAATGGGGAAAAGGGGAAGGATGTAGGGTATAAGGGAGTCCCATATATTCTGTATGTAACTTTACTGTGACTTAAATTTCCTTGAATAGAAAAAAAAAAGACACTGGTGAAGAAATGGAAGAAAATGTCACTGTACATACAGGACAACAGATATTACAGTGATGAAAGGTAAAATGTCAAAAAATTTTAAAAAATATATTTCATTGTTTTAACAACCCATTTTTAACTATATTTTAGTTTTAGTTTTTTTAAATTATTAAGTACTTTTTTATATTTAAACCTATCATTATTATTTCATTTTCCTATTAATCAAATTTGGCAATGTTTTTGGCTTCACTTTTGAAGAAGTTTTGGATCACAGAAGTGTTACAACTATGCCAGGGATGGATCAATGATGTGGTATGTCAGTGATGGGGGACACATGGGAGGAAGTTCACCTGGGCATACATATAAGGTATATTAATAGGTTCAAATGTCCATGGGGCTTTGCCACATGAATCTCCATCCTGGGGAGCTCTGCCACATTCTCTAATGGAACAGCAATAATCCCCCAAGTACAGGGGCAATGACTAGTAAAGAAGGGTGATCCATTTATGGGCCCTTGATATTGAAGACTATGTTTATGTGCCTCTGTTTTTGAATTTGCAACTTGGCCTAGAGTGGTAGGGAGCCTTAGAGTTACCTCCTGAGAGAATACTTGTTGCTCAAATGTTGCCTCTCTCTTAGCCAAACTCAGCATATAGATGGATTACCTTCTCCCCAGTTAGGGAGTGACTGACAGGGATGACCTCCCTGGCACTGAGGCATTACTATCAGCACCAGATGATACAACTAATACAACTGGAAAAAACCTTGAATAAAAGGGGGAAAAGGTAAAGACAAATTAGTTCATATGGCTAAGGGACTTCAAAATGAGTTAGGAGAGGAGGCGGCCAGATGGCGTTGGCTTAGGAGGGCAACTACGGACAGCTCCCAGAGCATGGCATATAGTGGACAGGGTGCGGCACGGGGTCTGTGCTGTGGGCGTGTGGAGTAAGAAGCTTGGGACATCTATCTGGACAGATCGACAGTGTGGACTGAACAATAGAGATTCGTGAGTTTTAAGCCTGCCTGTGGTGGTTAACACAGTCGGCTGACCCCCACCCTTATGGGGGGAAAAAAAAAGCCAGTTGGAAGCACGACTCCTGTCCGTCTGGTAACTGGGTGACCCAACCCGGTGGGAGGGGGCATTTTCTGAGTGGGGAGCTCTGGTAAGAGAGCTTTATTTTCTGGGGATTTGGCTTCCTGAAGCCCACCGCAACTTAGACGAACAAAACAGCTGCAGTGAATCGCCACCTGGAGGAGGGGAAGTGTTAATCTTCTGAGGGAGTTGATTAGACTAGCAGCCCAGGGATAAGCCCTGGCCCGGCAGAGCTGGGAAGAGGGTCAATCTCCAAGAGAGGAAGAGTTCTGACAGAAAGCAGAGAGGGGATATTTTAGCTGTCGATCTGGCTACCTGGACCCACTCATAACTTTGGGGAGCAGATAAGCCAGCTTGAAGCAGCGCCAGGCTGAGGGGAGAGGCGAATCTGCAGAGTAAACCTCATTTACATGCAGCCCGATGATGCAGGGGCTCTGATCCAGAAGGGCAGAGTCTTGCCGTTTTTAGCGTTCTACACTGACAAACATCAGACTTTTGCATCCCTGAGGAATGCAGAAATTGGGAGGTGCTTGATAAGTTTCCGCAAGCCCAGACAGGGCCTCCTCCATGAGGGGGGTGGTCTAGAGAAGGACTTATTTTTGGTCCTGTATTACACCCATAAAATAAATTAATAAATAAATAAAACAGTCCCTTTAATAAATGAAAAATAAATTCTTTTTAATTTAGTTTAATAGCCAAAAACTTCTTCAGGATCTGCATATAAAAACCCTGCGGGGAAATTGTTTGATAAACACAAGCAAGCTGAGAGAATCCACGAGACCCCAGGGAATATTGATCCCCCTTAGCTTTGTTTGACTGCTTGCCAGTGTGGTTGCTTGCTTTTTCTCTGTTTATTTGTTTCCTCTTGCTTTTCTTTCCTCTTTCCTCCCCCCTTACTTCTTTCTTTCATTTTTTTAAAATTAGGTGCTCCTAGCTTCTCTCTTCTTTGCTGTACTTCTTCTTCAGTAATTTCCCATTCTCTCTATATATTGATTTTGTATTCCAAAATATCTATTATCCCTCCCTCATCTTTCTGCCCTCTGCTTTCTGTTGTGGCTATTAAATATCACATTTTTTCCATACGCCCACAACTCAAGGGTGTCAATTTCTATTCCCTCTATTTTGTTTTTTTCTTTCTTTATTAATATTAACTCTTTCCTTTTAGCCCTTTCTTAACTCTTTCTCTCCCTCCTCATAATTCTAGCCCTCTAAATCATTATATATATATTCCTCTATTTGGTTTCCCAGTCCATTGTAGGTACTCCACTTTCTTTCCTATTACTCTACA
>JAQZBX010028861.1:0-14511 GCA_029593785.1 Cabassous unicinctus
AAGAGGAAAAAAAAAAACAAAAACAGAAACAAAAAAAAAAAGGACACAGAATTTCAGAAGGTCGAGGACATCATGAGCTGGAGTCGGTAAAGACTCTCAAATGGCTTTGTCAGCAGAGAAGCAGCACCAGACTCTTCCCTTTTATTGAAATTAAAGTCACACATGCACAGAGTTTTAAAAAGTCAAACCTTTCTACTTTTTAGGAAAATAACCCCGACACACCCACCCACCTTGTTCCACATTGGAGTCTTTTGATATTTACCTCTTTCACTCCTAATAACATACTTACAGTGTTACTTCCTAAGTGTTTTGAGTTTGAATATAATCTTCATCAGTACCACACATGCACACACTTCCTGTCCCTCCATCCTCTTAATAGTCATATAACTATGGTGCCATAATTTTAATATTTAGATGAATATTCTATGTTGGCATTATGTTCAGTAATGCAACTGTCAATGCTGAGCCATGTAGTGTACTATGATTACTTGGACTTTCTTGCACAACATTGTTTTCCCTGGAGTTAATAATTATTTTCTTTTTCTATTTTGCTTAGTTTCCTATTGACTTATTACCAAAAGCATGCCCCAACTCCAAACTAAGGTTTCTATCAGTTTCATTTCCTTAGAAATCCCTCTTTTGGAACTTTCTGACATGCACCAAATGGACTGCTGCTTGCTAAGCCCAATACACAGCTGTTCCTGGGACTCCCCTTCGCTGTCATTGTGGTAGTTCTCTTCCCCTCTTTCTGGGTTCCTCAACCTCTGAGACCTCCTTTTTCTTTCTTTCCTAATGTAAAACCTCCAGGAGCTTCATGAGAAAGCATGCATGAAATAAAATTGCTTAGACTTTAACTGACAGCTTGTCTGGGTATAACATTCTGAATTGGAAATCATTTTCCTTTGGAATTGAAGATGTTGCTCTATTGAGTTCCAGTTGTCAAGAAGTCTGGAGCCAATATGATTTAGGATTCATGGCCCTTTGGATGAAACCTTTTTGTTTTTCCCTCTCTGGAAGCTCCTGGGCTTTTCTTTGTCCCCAATGCTGCCATGATCCTGGGTCTATTTTCATCCATTTCTGATACTCAATGGGCCTTTTAAATCTGGAAATCCAAGTCCTTCAGATCTATAAAAATGTGTTAAATGATTTTGTTGATATTGTCTTTCCTTCTATTTTGCCTTTTTTCTCTTTCTAGATCTGTTCTTATTAAATTATTGGACCTTCTGGACTAACTTCAATTTCTCTTTTCTTTTCTCTCCTATTTTCTATTTCTTTGTCTTTTTGTTTTACCTTTGGGGACTTTCCTCAACTTTAAATTCCAACTCATGAATTTCTATATCTGCTATTATGTTTTTGTAATTTCTAAGAGCCCTTTCATATTATCTGACTGCTCCTTTTTTTATAGCATCCTGTTCTTATTTCATGGATCCAATGTCTTCTATCTCTGGTAATATTAAGAACTGCTGTTGTTGTTTGTGTTGAAGTTTGCCTCTCCTTACATAGCCACTCTTTCTTCCAAATTGCTTTGTTTCCGTTTGTTTTGATCCCTCTCATTCCTGAGGTGCCTCCCAATCTTAAATATCTGCTCATATTTAAGAAGTGGACACTAACAAAGCTGATCGGGAGTTCTCTACAGGAACAAATTGTCAACCGTGTGCCTCTCTGTATGGTGATCTGGTTGACCTGTTTAATTGTAAGTCCTGATGTCATTCCACATGGGATGGCCAGTGTCTACAAAGAAGTCTTCCAATCTCCTGCCAGGAAAATATAAGCTGGGCTGCCAGCATTCCCAAGTCAAAACTGGGGAAGGAGATTGAGGGCTTAATATGCAGTATTAACCATTTGTTTTTATCTCCCTACTGAACTAGCTGTGCCTAGTGTGCCCTAGTATATCCTCTTCAGAGGCTAAGGCCATCATCTTCTGCTGAGATGTGGGGGACGGGGCATTGCCAACCTCTGAGAAGCAGGGGTGGGGTGGGGATTTGTGGGTCTGACTGCTTCTTAGTTTTTCAACCAATCTCCCTGTTTTCAGCCCCACCTGGTACCATGAATTTCTGAGTTTTTAGGGCTCCCCCCACAGTTAAAGCAGGATTAAGTTCTCTGGGGTCCACTGAGTCACCTACCACTCACTCTCTGCATTCCAACTTCCACCATTTCCTCCCTAAGTCTTTTTGTTCTTATGGGCCTGCGCTTTACAAACACAGGTCTTTACCAACTTCTCCTGGGTTTTTAGAGGAAAGTGGAGGCAATCGTGTGTGTTCTGCCCTCTATCTTAAACCAATAGAATAGACACACATCTTTTATCTCGAGGGCTAGGCTACTAGGTCACCAAGTAACTAGTCCTGAGCAAATCTACTTTGAAAAGCCAGAGAGAAGTGCAAAGGTTTGGGAAAGGTTGTAGCAATGGTTTTCCTACAACACCATCTTCACCACCTTGTGTATTGGGCTCATCCAACGGCACAGAACCAGGTTTTGATATTCGTTTGTGTAACAAGTATGCCCTGGGCACCTTCCTGGACCAGGCACCACCCTCAACCTGGGCGGGGGGAGAGAAGAGCAAAACAAGCCTGGCCCTGGCTGTCAAGGAGCTTTTTCTGCATCGGGGAAAGAAAAACAAACACAAGCAAACAGACAGAGAAGCTAATTTCAGATTATGATGAGGGTCTTGAAGGAAATGAGCAGAGGGTAGGGCTGTTACAGAGAGTCACGACAAATCGGGAATATTACAACAAACCTGACATCGTCAGGTATCAGCTGAAAAAGCAGCAGCCACACAAAGGAAGAACAAACCTGGAGCCCCTGAGGGGGCCGGTGACTGGGGGCCAGCGGGGAGGGGGCAGAGGGCAAAATGAAGGTGGGGAAGTAGACAGGGGGCCGGATCTTAGAGGGAGCAGGTGGCCGAGGGAAGGAGTTTAGATTTTATTCTACTTTCATTGTGAAGAAACCAAGGAGAAGTTTTCAGCAGGGGGTCTACATTTTATAAAGACATATCTTGCTACTATCTGAAGACTAAATTGAGGGAAGAGGGAAGCAGAGGTGGGTAAACAAGGTTATTAGGGTGGGCTAGTGGCTAAGGCGCGGAAGTAGGAATGGAGAAAATGGATGGATTCAAGCCATAAATAGATTTGGTTTCATCCTCACCTGTGAAAAGTCACCAAACAATAATAATGATGATAAACGTTTCTGTAACCCCAAACACAAGCACCTGCTCTAAGTAGATTAAGCTGTGTCCCCCACCTCTGCCCCAGTGGCAAAACACCCAGGCAATTCATTCAATTCAATGAAGAGGTAAAACCAATCAGTATAGAGAAAATAATCAGATTGACCAAATGTCTTCCCAACAGGTTGTTTGTGTTTTTAAGTTTAAGCAGAAAGGTCACGCACCCATTTGACCAATAACTTCTGACTCATCTGCGAAAGTGAGGGGAGAAAACCCGCTGATTTAATTTGCTTTTGACCCTACAGTCTACAGAGAAAAGTAAGTTATCTTTGGTAATTGTGAAAAATGCCCAAATAACGTCACTGAAGTGTGTTAAACTAATTTGGGTTATTGAGGCAGGATGCTAACTTGCTTTTAAATGAATGGCCCTTTTCAAAAAGTAAGTAGCGTCCTGGGCAAATTTTAAAGCACAGAATGTGATCCTGTTTAGCGTTTGCATCTCACTGTATGAATCACTTCCTACATCTTCAGAAATTGCAGATTCCTCCGTCTTAATGCAATCTGGGGAACTTCAGCCGCTCTTACACAATTATGTGAATCTTATTAGAGAGACCAGCTCTCATCACAGCTCTCTGTGCCATTCTGTTCTGCCCCTGATTGAAGGCTAATAATTTTCGTCAGAAAGAATTGCCAAACCACATTTAGGGTAAGAGACAGCTTAAAGTGTCTTGGCAATTTTAGATTTAGCCATGTTGAGAAGGCTATGGGAAACTGTAAAATAATTAGAAAGAAAATGAAGTGAAGAAACAAAATGATGAAACTTACAAAATTATCTTAAACATCTTTAATGCCAAAACTTCTTCGGCTCTGTTATTTCTAGGCCTCTTAAAAATGCTAATAAATGCATGATTCCAATGTCATGATCTGAAAATACACATAATTTGATGGATTTCTTTAGGTTGCCCCAATTCACCAAAAACTCCATTAATTTGGATTCCAAACTCTGAATTATAAGGAAGAGAGAAAATGAGTCTACAATGTTGACCTTCTGAGCAAGCTGCAAGAATAAAGAGGAATGAAGGCGTTATCTCCTGCACTATTAATTGATTTGAGATTAAATTATTCAGACGCATCATGGTCATTAAAGGATGCGCGATGAGCTGGCAATTTCCCTTTGCAATTATTTAAAGAAAGCTGGGCAGGGCTCTGCAAGCAATCTTTTTGTGGGCAGTCATTTGCTCATTTGCTTCAATAGTTGTTGAGCACTTACTCTGTGCCAGGCGCTATGCTAAACATGGAATTTGTTCAGGGGCAAACCAGGCAGACATGCCCTCATGGAAATTACAGTCTAATGGGGAAGAAATTCAGAAAGCAAATCAGTACACAAAAAATCCACCAAGCAAATGTGCTAACCGGATACTGGGGGATGGTGGAAGAGGGCCCTGACCCAATCTATATGTAGGGAAAAGATTAAAACTCTACAGACTGTAAAAATCATTCTGACACTGCAGCCCTTCTGGCTGGTTTCCTCTCTAACAAGTCAAGCATTCATTTGTTTAATTACTCAACTAGTATTTTTGAAGTCCCTACTGCATGCCAGACATTATTCTAAAGGTTTGGAACACTAAATTCATTTGTTTCTGCAATCCTATTACACTTTTTTTGTTTATAAAGTCTCTTTAGAAAAAAAAAATTATGGCTGAAAATGGCGGAAGAGTGAGTGATCCTTGCAGGCAAAGAGGTTGGGAGATGGGGGATGTCAATTCCAATCAGGAAATGTTTCGAAGGCAGTGAGTGGTGAGGCGCAGCCTCAGATTTAGCTGGACAGGCAGGAAGTCAGGTTTGGACGAGAAAAATACATTCATCAAATCTAAGTACAGCCTCGGGTATTTCTGTTCTGTCCTGACGCAGGGTTTTGAACGTTTGCTTCTCAGCAATCACTAATGACGCTTTTGTTTTAAAAACCACTTTCCTTTGTGGTTTTCTGTTGCTCCGATGAGAGGCAATCAGGACAAAGCACTGTTCCCCCGTAGAAAGTTTTTACCTGATCAGTGACTCGTGCAACGTGGTGTTTAAAGTCTTGCTTTAAGTTAAAAGTTTAATCACGACCAGAGAAGAGCGTGTCTTTAAAATAGAGTAAAAATGGAATTATGAAATCATATAAGGAAAAAAATGATTAAATAAATGCCATTGGAAACATCAAATGCCCAGATGGAGCCCAGCAAATCTACTTAAAGTATCATTATTTTTTTAAAGTTTCTTGTTGCTAAGTGAAAATTGTACATGCAGGCCTATTCCACGGGGCATAACTGATATACCTGAAACAGCTTCCCATCTTTCCTTAAGATTTACATTCTAGAATGAAGGAGAAATTATTCTGTTTCAGCAATTTCGGAGCACCATGACTTAACTAATAGCTTTGGAGAAATAATTAATCCTTCTCTATTAATTTTGATGAGAAACGACGTAGGAAGGTCATTAGCTCCTGTCAGAGAAAGATAGAGAAGGCAAGAGGGAGAAAAGAGCCCTGGAGAGGTCCCCCTCCAACCTGTTTCCTTCAGACACCTCGGAAATACATGCTGAGGAGAATTTGTGTGTGAGAGCCCAGGGAGAGAGAGGTCAGCTCGCCTGAGGACCCAGGATGAACTAATGGAAGAAATTACCGAAGAAAACTGGGGTGAACAAAGGCACCGCCCACCTTTAGTCCAGGGATTTATTCGACCATCTTCATATAGAATTTAGGAATTTTATCTTTTATGCATGTGTAATTAGGTAAAGCTTTTTCTTTAGAAAACTCCTGTAGTCGCAGCCTACTCTACATTTCTGTCGCTGAGGTGAAAGGGAAGTGATTTCGATCACTTTCTCCTCTCAGGTATTTTCTCCAAACCTGGTGAATGGGGCTGGTTTCAAGCATTTCCGTGACTTTAAACCATGTACAGAATTCAACCATGTTCCTTCATAAATTAAAAAAATAAATGCCTACAGAATAAAGAGAAACAATGAAAACCGCCCAGGAATAGTGCTTTAGTTTCCTGGCTGCTAAAACAAATGCCATAAGATGGGTTGGCTTAAACAATGGGAATTTATTGGCTAACGGTTTTTGAGGCGAGGAGAAGTCCAAAGGCATCAGCAAGGTGATGCTTTCTCCCTGAAGACTGAGGCATTCTGGGGCTGGCTGCCTGTGGCGCTTGGCCCTTGGCTTTTCTGTCACATGGCAATGCACATGGCAGTGTCTTCTCCTTCTCCTGCAGGCTCCAATGACTTCCGGTTTTTTGTTCTTCCCGTGGCTTCTTCTTCTGTGTCCAATTTCCTTTGCGCAAAAGGGCTTCAGCCATGTTGGATTAAGACCCACCCTCCTTCAGTTTGGGCTCACCTTAGCTAACAACACCTTCAAAGGTCCTGTTTACAAATGGATTCATATCTGCAGGACCAGGGGTTGGGGTCCTGAACTTTTGTGGGAGACATGACTCAATTCCCAACAAGTAGTCTTTGAAAAGTTTATCTCAAAATTTACTGAGGAAAACATGTTTTGTGGATTTGTTTAAACCAGGAATTGTCATGACGTGCTACCAACAGGTGGAGGGTGGAGGCCAGGGACGCAGCTGTCTACCCTGCAATGCTCAGGAGAGACTTTTCCGGCCCTAAATGTCAGGAGTGTCAAGGCTAAGGGAAACCCTGGTTTCAACCAAGGACCACAGATGCTACAGGGACAAGGTAGCTGACACACACGAGGGGAGCCCAAGGTTGGGGTGTGGAGCCTGGAAATGGGGCGAGTAAGCCCAGCCCCAAGGGGTAGCTGACCCTCGGCTCCAGCCTACTGTGGCTATGGAAAACAGAGAGTTCAGGTGACCAGATCATTGGTTTTTCAAGAGAACCTGGGAATTCGGACTTTACGTTTTTAAACATTGGGAACTAACTAATTTCTTTTTTAAAAAGCGCTGTGCTAACCAAGAGATCTCTGGCCTGAGTTTGGCCAATGAGGGGCTAGTTTGTGAGTCGTTATTTAAGAAGCTCAAATGCACGGACAACAGTGACAAAGCTTTAGTATTCACCCAGGCTTTGCTCTTTGGTGGAAGAAAAGTTAAAAAGAAAAATACAGTTAGAAAAAGATTTATAGGAAAATAAACCTGCTTCTGGTAAGTAATCTGGTACTAGCTAATACCCAGGAATTACTACATGTTAGGAAACTAGAAATGGGAAACTGAGCCAGAATGTTTGCAGCAATGATTGTGGTAGGGAAAACCACAGGAACTGATATGAATATCCATCAACAGGGAAAGAGTTGACGAAATAAATTATTGTATGTCCATACTATGGGATTTTATGCCGCTATTAAAATGATCTACCGATACTGGCCTAGAGTTAGGTATGTACAAGACATATTGAAAAGAAAAGAGCTGTGGATTACCGCATGTGATATGAGCTGGTCCATATCTGGCTGCACCTGGGAAAGGTCTGCAAGGACACACAGCAACCTACGTTTGGGGCCTTCTGCACGGCTGGAGTTGGGAATTGCCAGGCTGTCCTTGAATATGCCTTGTTCTTTCTTTGTTGCAACAAGCTTGGTAATTGCTTTACTAGTTTGAAAGAAAAATAAAATAAATAATATTGGCTCTAAAATTCAGATGGAAAATAAGGAGGAAAACCTCCAGACCCCAAGGGCACACAGGGGGTGCTAGGAGTCACCCGAGAAGGGACTGCTAAGAAGGAAGCAAGTCCTCACATACCGGAAACTAAAGTTTAGTTTCTTGGGCACAGAAAACTTGGCTCATGAAAGGAAGAGACAAGTATGTTTATCCATCTCAAACCGTATCTAGAGTATTTCTGTACTGTCCTCATTTTTTAAAGTTCTGCCTCTTCTCGGTAATCATTTTTGAATCTCTTTTTTCAGAAACCACTTTTCTCCATGGTTCTCATTTCTCCTTTCTCTGAGATGAAAGGCAATCAGTTTGAGAACACTTTGCTCACCATTTTCTTAAAAAATAAAAATAAAAAAATAAAAACCTTGGTGAGAAAGTATGCTTAATGTCTTTTGGTAAATTAAATGTTTAATCACACCCAGACAATAAGAGACTGTCCTAAAATAAAGAGAGAATAAAAATTGTGAGGAAGAAGGCAGACTAAATGGAGAAAGAAAATTGTCAATATTATTTGAATTGTTTAATGCCAAAATTGAATCAAGAGCATCTACTTTATGGATCATAACTCTCAAACTTTCCTAACTCTAAATGAAAATTGTAGAGAAAAAGTTCAGGCTTTGGAATCTAATTGCTGTGTTTAAGCAATTGCCTCATCATTTCTTAAGATTTACACCCTGGAGAAGGAGGTGTTATCCTGTTTCAGCAATTTTGTAAGCAATATTACTTAACTAATGGCTTTAGGAAAAGAATATTTCCCTATTAATTCTGACAGGAAAAATAATGGTGCAGAGCCATTAGCTCTAGTCAGAGAAGCAGGGAGGGCATTAGTGGATGAAAGAACCCTGGAATTCAGGCTGCCATGTTGTTTCTCCTTGGGAAAACATTGTGAGGTGATTTGTGACAGAGAGAGAGCAAGGCACAAGAAATGCCAAGGGAGATTCTGCTCCCCACCTCGACCTCTCCAAGTTCCCCTAATGGCAGACTAATAAAAGTTGAAAGGCTGAAAAGAAAAAAAAATTCTAATCTACTTAATTTCAGAGAATTACATCACCATTCTCACATAATATTTAGCTATTTTACCACTTAAGCACAATTAGGGAAATCTTTTACCTCAGAAAGTACATGTCAGAGCAGTTCTTTTTACTTTTCTATTTTTTTAAAAAATAAAAGACAGCTGCTTTGATAGCTTTAGTCTCAGAGGAATTTTCCCTAAACTACATTAGTGGAGAAAAAAATTCAGTTAAAATTTTTCAGTCACTTAAAAACTTAGTCATGTACAGAATTCAAAAGAAGAGATTCCAGTGATAAGGAAAATAAATGAGACAAAGAGAAAGAATCAAAGTGCCCTCTCCCCACTGTGCTGGAATTAAATACAAGTTTGTTGTTAATAATTTAAGAGACTCAAGTATAATAGTTGATGTGGTATACAACGTAGCTAAAGAAGAAAATTAGAACATAATTATACAATGATTGGTGTGGTGGTGAATACCACAAAGGAGGTAGGTTAAGAATCATTCCTCAGGAAGCGGGTGTGGCTCAGTCGATGGAGCCCCCGTTTACCATGCGGGAGGCCCAGGTTCGCTTCCCGGGGCCTCCTTGTGAGGGCAGGCCGGCCCACGCGGCGCGGTGGGCTGATGCGGCAGGACCTCACAGCAGGGGGGAGATGGGCAGACGCAGGGAGGACACACAGCAGATGGACACGGCGGGCACGGGCAGCAAGGGGGGGATAAATAAATAAATAAATCTTTAAAAAAAAAAAAAAAAGAATCATACCTCAGGGATACCTCATCAGATGAAAGTTAGAGTGACCCACCTGAGGAATCACTGACATGCCACCTCACACAACTGCCCAAGGAGGGTCAAGCTGGCGGTGATGCCTCAACTCGGTTCCTCAGAGAGAAGTAGATGAAAGACCCATCAGAGGAATGGAAAAAATGCATTTATCAAAATCTAGCTATATCCCAGGATATTTCTCTATCCTAATGCAATTTTCTGAAAGTTTGTCTCTTCTACGGAATCATGTGCTTTATTTTGGAACTACTTTTCTTAGTTGTTTTCATTTCTTTTCTATTTCTTTGATGAGAGGCAATTCATTTGAGAAGCATTCCCTCTCAGAGATATTTTTTCCTGAAAGATGTTGAGTGGAAAGTCATGTATAAAATCATTCCTTAAGTTAAAAGTTTGTGCCCAAACCACAAGCACATATCTAAATTTTAGACAGCAAATGGAGATGTGAGAGGAAGAGAAAAAATAAACAATGATTGAAAATACCATTTGAAATCTATAATGCCAAGATTGAATCAAGAGTATTTACTCTTTGAATTATTTTCAATGCTTCTCATTATTAAATGAGTCTGTAAAAGACAGTCCATTTCTTGGAATATAATTGAGGTAGTTGAGCAAGCTCATTTTTCCTCAAGATCTTCATCTTAAAAAGAAGAAATTGAGACTTCTGGGAAGATGGCGAATTAGAAAGACATGGAACTCACTTCTCTCCCAGAAAAATAGTTAAAGTAGAGGGAGAAATGGCCTGGAAAAAAATGTTCTAGGGTTTAGGATACCAGGGGAAGGCTGGACACCACCCAGAAGAGAGAGGGGCATAGGAGAAAATTCATGACAGAAAGACCATGAGTAGATGCTGCAGCTGCAGCCGTCAGCACCCTTCCCCCACTCTACAAGCAGACAATTTTGAGTTCTCCAGCTTCGGCCCGTCAGCTATGGACAAGGGGCTGCAGGGATCTACCTCCCCAGGAATCAAAAGAGAGAGGGACTCAGCCTAAGGCTGATTCAACTTTTGGCCAACAAATTTGGTCTGCTGTGTCCCACAAGCCCTTCCAGGCTGGGTGGGGCCATGCCATTGTTTGCTGAGCAGGACTGGTTGTTGAGGATGCAGAGGAGAGTGGAATGCTTTCATACACAAGAAAGAGAGAGCGCTGCTGCCAGCAAAGGTTGGAGAACAACTTCTGAGAAATTTTGATCTGCAAGGCTCTGAATAGCCTTGAAGCAGGATCCTCTGTCACACTGTTCCAGTTGGTATTGCAGGGAACATGCTCTGACCAGGGTTTGAACTCAGAGGTCTGCTGAAGAAAGCCACCTGCTGGCAGACCAAGAACGTGCATGCAAGGAAATTAAAAGTAAATAAATAAGAGAGGCTTTTTCTGGCCTTTATAGCCTCCCTCCCCAAGGCCCTTGGAAGTGGGTCTACAACCTATTACTGGGCCCATGGCCCAGATTTGAGCAACTAACAGGGACAAACCTAAAGACCTAAAATATATTAAACCAAGAATCAAAGAATAGCAGTAACACACAGCCTCCTGCCACTAAAATCTCTATGAAAGAGAGAAATTGAGCATCAGAGTAAACTCACCATCATAATCAGATGCCTAAACTTCAGCAAAAAATCACAAACCATACCAAGAAAATGGAAGAAATCACTCAAGCAAAGGAATAAATCAAAGCCCCAGATGAGAGACAACTAATCAACAATGTTCATACAAATCTCCAAAATCAAATTAATGAGATGAAAGACAATATGGCTAAAGAGATAAAGGACATCAAGAAGACACTGAGCAAGCATTTGAAAACCTGAATAGAAAAATAACAGAGCTTATGGAAATGAAAGACACAATAGGTGAGATAAAAAACACATTAGAAGTATACAATAGCACACTTTAAATGATATAAGAATAGGTGATGCAAAATACAGAACAGCTGAAATTGAAGAGAGAGAAGAAGAGAGAGAGAAAAGAATGGAAAAACTTGAGCAGGGGCTCAGGGAGTTGAATGATAACACGAAGTGCAACAATGTATGTATCCTGGGAGTTCCAGGAGGAGAAGAGAAGGAGAAAAGGGCAGAAAGAGTATTTGAGGAAATAATGGCTGAAAATTTCCAAACGCTCATAAAAGAAATGAATTTATATATCTAAGAAGCATAGCATATCCCAATCAGAGTAAATCTGAATAGATCTACTCTAAGACACATACTACTCAGAATGTCAAATGCTAAAAATAAAGAAAAAATTCTGAGAGCTGCAAGGGAAAAACAAACAATCATACACAAGGGATGCCCAGTAAGACTTTGTGGATTTCACATGAGAAAACATGGAGGCAAGAAGATAGTGGTATGATATAATTAGGATACAAAAAGAGAAAAATTGCCACCTGAGAATTCTTTATCTGGCAAAATTGTCCTTCAACTATGAAGGTGAGTTTTAAATATTCATAAATAAACAGGAACTAAGAGAGCTCATAAAAAAGAATCTACCTTTGCAGGAGAGAGAGGCTTGGAGGAGAGTGTAGAAAGCAAGACTAGCAGAAAGTTTAACAAAAAGAGTAAAAAGACAGACAAAAATAAGATATGACATATGAAAGTCAAAGAATAAAATGGTAGAAGTGAATAATGCATTTATAGTAATATCATTGAATGTGAATAGATTAAGCTCTCCAGTCAAAAGATATAGACTGACACAATGGATAAAAAAACCATGAGCTATCCATATGCTGCCTATAAGAGACTCACCTTAGACCCAATACAAACCAGCTGAAAGTGAAAGGTTGGAAAAAGTTACTCCACACAAACAGTAACCAAAAAAAGAGCAGGGGTAGCTATACTAACACTAGACAAAACAGACTTTAAATGCAAAAAAAAAAAAAGTTATATGGGATAAAGAAGGCCATTATACATTAATAAAAGGGACAATCTACCAGGAAGAAATAACAGTCCTAAATATCTATGCATCTAACCAGTGTGCCCCAAAATACATGAGGCAAACTCCGGCAAAACTGAAAGAAGGACTAGACATCTCTACAATAATAGTTGGAGACTTCAAGACAACACTCACATCATAAGATAGAATAACTAGACAGAAGATCAACAAGGAAATGGAGAACTTGAACAATATGAAAAATGAGCTAGACCTAAGAGACATATACAGAATGTTGCATCCAAAATTAGCAGGTTATACATTCTTCTCAAGTGGTCATGGATTTTTCTCTAGGAAAGACCACATGTTGGGTCACAAGGCGGGTCTCAATAAATATTTATATATATTATTGAAATTATAATTTATAATTTATAGATTATATAATAAATTATATAATATATATTATTTGTATATATAATATATAATTAAATATATATTAAATTAAATATAAATTAAATATATTATAGATAATTATATATAGTATATAGTGATTATATAACAAATTATATAAGTTATATAATTTATAGATTGAAATTATACAAAGCACTATCTCAGATCATGATGAAATGAACTGGAAATTAATAATAGATGGGAAAGGGGAAAATTCACAAATGTGTGGAGGCTAAACAACAGACTCCTAAACAATCAGTGGGTCAAAGAAGAAATTATAAGAGAAGTTAGTAAATATATTCAGACGAATGAAAACGAGAGCACAACGTATCACAATTTATGGGATACAGTGAAGACAGTGCTGAGGGGGAAATTTCTAGCCCTAAACACCTATATTTAAAAAGAAGAAAGAGCTAAAATCAAAGATCTAACTGAACAACTGGAGAAACTAGAAAAAGAACAGCAAACCAATCCCAAAGCAAGCAGAAGGAAAGAAAGAATAAAGAATGGAGCAGGGAAAAATGAAATTGAGAACAACAACAACAAAAAAATAGAGAAAATCAACAAAGCCAAAAACTGGTTCTATGAGAGGATCAATAAAATTGACAAACCCTTAGCTAGACCAACAAAGAAAAAAAGAGAGAAGATGCAAATAAATAAAATCAGAAATATAAGGGGGGAAGTTATGACTGACCCCGCAGAAATAAAAAGGACCATAGGAGGATATTATGAGGAACTGTATGCCAACAAACTGGACATCCTGGATGAAGTGGACAAATTCCTAGAAACACGCAAACAACCTACACCGACTCTACAAGAAATACAAGAACTCAAGAAATCAATCACATTTAAAGAAATTGAAACAGTCACATTTAAAGAAAAGTCCAACACCAGATGGCTTCACAGGTGGATTCTACCAAGCATTTCGAGAAGAATTTGTACCAATCTTGTTTAAACTCTTCCAAAATATTGAAGAGGAGTGAAAATGACCCAACATATTTTAAGAAGCCAACATCACCCTAATGCCAAAGCCAGATAAAGATACTACAAGAAAAGAAATTTACAGGCCAACCTCTCTAATGAACATAGATGCAAAAATTCTCAACAAAATACTTGCAAATAGAATCCAATAGCATATCAAAAGAATTATACACCATGACCAAGTGGGATTTATTCCTGGTACGCAACAGTGATTCAACACAAGAAAATCAATTAATGTAATACACCATATTAACAAATTGAAGGGATAAAACCATATGACCATCTCAATCGATGCAGAAAAGGCATTTGACAAAATCCAGCATCCTTTCTTGATAAAAACACTTCGAAAGATAGGAATAGAAGGAAATTCCTCAATATGATAAAGGATATATAGGAAAAACCCACAGCCAACATTGTACTTAATGGGTAAAGGTTGAAAGCTTTCCTTCTAAGATCAGGAACAAGACAAGGATGCCCACTGTCACCACTGTTATTCAGTATTGTGCTAGAAGTTCCAGGTAGAGCAATTAGACAAAAAAAAAAAAAAAAAAAAAAAAAAAAAAAAAAAAGATGTCCAAATAGGAAAGCACATCATAGCGTTTGTAACTACCAGTGCTGTTATATGGGTACGACAGTG
>JAQZBX010028861.1:14611-27701 GCA_029593785.1 Cabassous unicinctus
AAAAAAAAAAAAAAACCACCATTATGCTAAGTGAAAGAAAACAGACACAAAGTACTATATTTTATATGATTCCATTTATATAAAATGTAAACATAAGTCAATTTATAAAGATAGAATTAGATTAGTGGTTCTGTAGGGCTGGGGAAGGATAGAGGGATTGAGAGGTGACTGCTAAGGGGTGTGGAGTTTTTCTTTTTCTTTTTTCCTTTTTTAGGTACTGGGGGCCAGGGATTGAACCTGGGACCTCATATGTGGAAAGCCGGCACTCAACCACTGAGCCACACCGCTTCCCTGAGTTGGTTTTCTCGTTTGTTTTTGCTTTTATCAGGAGGCACTGGGAATCAAACCTGGGACCTCCCATGTGGGAAGCAGGTGCTCAACCACTAGAGCCACATCTGCTCTCTGTTTTAAAAATTTTTGTGGTAATAAACGCACAACACTGTGATTATACTAAAAACCACTGATTGTACATTTTAGATGGATTGTATAGTTTGTGAATAGATCTCAATAAAACTGCTTTTTAAAAAAAGAAGAAACTGACCCATTTCAATGATAATATCTGGAAAGAAAGAGCTTCCCTTCTCTCCCTCATTAATCCTGATAGAAGAAAAGATGGGATCATGTCAAACTAGAAACAGAAAAGAGAAAGAAAATATTAGAGTTGTTTTAATCAATTTTGGTTTTCCAATCACCTTAGGAAAGCAAGAATGCTTTCTTTGCCATCTCTGTGAAAAGATAACTTTTGAGGGAGAATCTAGCTCTTCTCTTAAACCTAAGTTACAGACTAGTAAAAGTTAATTTGACACAAAAACCAGAAAAGAGGGGAAGGATGCTTTTCTGTTTTCATACAGGTTTAGATATTCTCTTAGATGGTACTTAGGTAATACTGTTTTTCTTATTACAGAACTTCCATTGGAGTTCTCTTTGCTTTTTTGTGTTTGGAAAAGTGAAAACTTTCTTCTACTCAGGCTATTTCCTCTAAACAATAGTAGTGCGGAAGAGCCAGTTTAAACTATTTCAGTAGTGTAAAATCTTGCTCGGCACAGAATTCAATATTATTTCTTAAATTCTCTTTAAGAGCAAGGGGACTGGGATAAAGATAAAAGGATAAAAGCTTCCCAAAACACTCTTTTAAAACTTTCTTAGCAAAATTTCCTCAAGAATGTGAGTGGATTATTGCACTGTGGGTTTCTCAATAATGAAAGAAACTCAACTGAGTGGACTATGCCGTCATTGAAATCCTTTCAACCCGGCTTCATCTTTTCTCAAGATTTCCACCTCAAAAGAAAGAGTACTTCCCTAACTGCAATCTTGAAGCAATGAACTCAAGTGGTGTTTTTTAGCAAAAGGCTCTACATGGTTTCTATGGATTCTCATAAAAAATAGCGGGGGCAGTCATGAATTCTTTCAGACCAAAGCAGGAAATAAGATCTCAAGATTTAGCTCTATTCTGCTATGAAGAGAGAAAAGAGACTTGAACTCCAAGGTCACGTGGAACTTGGAAGCTGAGACACGGGCAACAAGGGGGAAAAGAGTCATCACAGAAGAGACAGACCAAACTCTTACAAAATTCCATTCTTTTGTCCTCATACCAGCTTTAGAAATTCTATCTTTTATGAAGCGACACTTGAATTATGAGATTTTTTTTTTAACTTCGGAAACTCTTAGACTCACCACCCTTTATCTTCCTTTAAACCTAACCGGCCTGCTTAAAATGCATTGGAAACTTAGCGGCTCTGTTACCCACAAAACTAAACATTTATCTGAAAATACAGGTAGGGTTATAGGCCCAAAATTAAGGAAAAAGAATTTTAAAAAGAAAGAATACTGTCCTAGAAATACCTTTTAAACCTACCAAACTAATTGGGAAATATAATCTCTAGATCTTAAAAAAAAAAAAAGAAAAAGAACAGCAATTGACCTATTAGAACTGTCTAGGAAGCCTACCCCTTCAGACAACTGAAAAATCTTTACACCTCTCCTGAAGATTTCTGCTCCACCACCCACAAAGGACGTCTGCTTTGCAATTCTGAAGCAACTGAGGAAAGGAAATCCGTATCTGACAGAAAGTGGGAGGGGGCTTCAACGCTTGTCTGGAGAAGAGCACAAACAACTTCATGGGGCCAAAAGACGGTCCCTGGAGCAGGACGAAGGAGTGGAAGATGGGTTTTGAGGCGGAGGCGCAATCGTGCACAAATGATAGCCAGAAGCTAAGGGGGCTGTGGAAAGAACAGCATTAAAACTGTGCACACCTCAGGGGGCAAGAGAAGCCGAGCTGTGGAAACACGCCCCCTGTAAGCAGTTACCCAGGCCTCCCCAGGAGGTGGTCTCAGGGGCAAGGGGGAGTCTCACCACACAGCTCTCTCCTTTTCCTGAGACAAGACAGCTGGTTGGTAAGATTACCTCTCCGAAATGCTCCCTCTGTCATACTAAGCACAGAGCTAACTTCAAGTGCATGAAAAGAAATTACTAAATTGAGTATGTAAAACGAAGGCCACATAAAACGAGATTGAAAGTGGAGGAAAGAAAACTAAACCTTAAGCAGTTGTCATCCCAAACTTACTCGGGAAATCTGCCTGACTTATCTTTAAAAATACATTATTACTAAATCCAAATTAAAAAAAAAAAAAAAAAGAATACACGGCTTAAATTACCATTGAGTAAACTAACATAATGGTTTGAAGTAAAGTAGTTTACACTGTTTCTCTGAATGCTGACAGAAAAATAATGGGAAAACTGCATGAACATCCAGCAGAGGAGGAGGGCTGGGAGAGAGTGCCATCTGTCTGGTTTTCTCACTATGACCCCTCAAGACAGTCAAAAAATAGTCAATGAGGAGAAAGCAGAAGAAAAATGTGAAGGGGCTTAAACCCCAAGGGATGCTGCACACCAGGAAAGAAAACCAACAGCTGCCCAGAGAATGAAATAATAATAATTACAATATCCCCCAGCCTTTCTATCACTTCAAGGAGTTTTCAACTTCTCTGTGTAAACGCAACCTTCAAAACTTCTACTTTGAGAAATTATTAGGCTATACCACCTCAAATATTTCTCTCAGACAGAGGAAAACAAGGCTATCCATTTTCCTCACAGAATATCCTCCAATCCTGTGCTCACTGTGAGCGACTGTCAAATATCCTTCATTATTATGAAAGTTCTCTCAGGAAAAGAAATCCATACCCAGCTTCTAATAAATACAAAGGGAGAGGACGAGAGGAGATGAAATAGCATGAGATAGATAATAAAATCTAAAATAGGTTTTAGTGTAGAAATGTACCCTGTACAGAAGATGGTATATCTCCACTGATTACAGCTTCTGAGTGTATTTTCTAAGCCAGAGTGGTGCAGCTTTGATGCTTTCCCCCTCACGAATTTCAAAGAGAAAAGAAAATTAACCCTCTAACATTTCTTTTTAGCTTTGAAAAGAAAGTGAATGTTGCCTTTCCTCATTGGTGAAGGAATGGGTGAAGAACTGGACGCCGCCCCCATCTGCACCCCATCTCCCCTTGGGTGGGGATCCAAGCTGAGGGGCCTCAGGTCCAGCGAAGGAAACGCCTCACGGGCGGAGACACCCAGAGAAGCCCAGAGGGAGACCCAAATGGACGGATGCCAGAGGAAACTGGGGGGTCAGGATGCCCAGCTTGGGGGACCCGCTCAGAGGCCATCAATGCAGTGCCTGAATAGCAAACGCCCAGAAATCAGCTGTATCAGAAACAGCACCCAGAATAGCAGGGGTTGGAGGCCCCAACCCGATTAGCTTAAGAGGGGGCAGGTTTGAAAGATAGTGAAGGGTAAGTCTGCAAGCACTGCAGCCCCCAGGGAGGTCTACCACGGCTGTGCCACAGGGAAAGGCCGGCAGGTAAAATACTGGACACGCAGTTAAATTTGAATTTCAGGTAAACAACAAATATTTTGTAGTGTGAGCATGCCCTGTATAATATTTGGGACATACATAACGCTTAAAAACAATTCCTTGCTGATGTGAAATTTAAGTGGGCATCCTGTATTTCTGTGGTTAAGCCTGGCCTTAAGGGGGAGCAGAGGGGAGGCTGCCCAGGGCTGCCTGAGCTTGGAAGGCTTCCTGACGCTGGGGAGGGCGGCCGCCCTTCCTTCCACGGCTCCAGGCACCACCTGCTGTTACCGCAGGGACAAGGTGGGGGCCTGGATGGCTTTGGGATGAGACATCGCTATCAACAAAGTCCCATTGGGGGGCGGGGGACAGCTCTGTCTTCGAGGGTCACTCAGGCCCCTCACAGATACCCCCAGTATCTGCGACAGCCCTCCCGGGGGTCTCCACAAAGACTCAGGAGAGAAGGCCCACGGGCCAAGGGCCAGGCAGGGACGGGAGCCAGCGTCCCGCAGCCCTTCCATGGTTTTTAAAGAAACTTTGAACACTGCCATGCAAAAACAACCTTCAAAAAGTCCATTCTGAAAAAATACTCGTTTATTTGATCTCAGAAATAGTTCCCCCATTCCCACATACATGAAACACAAGGCTGGCTGTTTTCTCCCCCAAATGGTTGCCTAACTTCTAGCCATCAGGAAGACTGTTGAGGACAGTCCATTATGAGGAACTTTGCTCCAGGTGAAAAGCCTCTGCTGGCCTCCAATAAATACAAGGGAGAGTGGGAGAGACGCTGAGGAGAGCGGAAATGGCCTGGAAATGGGCCTTACGTGGAGGCACATCCTGTGGTTCTGAATCACTGCAGTGATTGCAGATTCGGATACATTTTCTAAATCAGAGTTTTGTTACATTCATAAGTTTTTTAAGAAGGGAGATACAGTAGGATAAGCCCCTTTTCTTCTCCATTAGAGCTGGAAGGAATGAAAGAAGTCAAACCTTTGTCTTTTTTGTTAAGCTTGTAATTGGCATGTACGTCACAAAAGGACGCGAGTTGACTCTTTTCCACCAGAACCACCTTTTTCTGTTGACCTGATGGCAAAATGTTCACAAGAAAATGGCCGCCCAAGCCGAGGAGAAGACTCAGGCCCCAAGAAAAGAGCTCCTTGAAGGGAGGAAGCAGGCAATGCAGGAAGATCCTTGTATATTCATTTCTCCTTCTGTACCTGACTGAGGTGAGAGTAGAGGAACGTAATGTCCAAATGCCAGGCTGGCTGGGTGAGGGGCAGACCTTGGCTTCCACGTTCACTGTGTGGCTACGTATGGGCAGGAAGAAAAGTTCAGCGTCCTCAGAAAAGCCTTCTGCCTGTGGAGGGGTCGCTGACAGGCCCAGAGGAGGAATGAATTTACAAGGAACTTCAGAACGACTCAGGAGGCCACAAGCCAGAGACAGGAGGTAGGGGGATTGACGGATGGCTGGGATAAAAAATCAGTATCCTATATCCTTCCTGTCAATTCAAGACATTTTTAACCTCGCTATGCAAAAACAACCTTCAAAAATTCTATTTAAAAAAAATTATTGGTCTATTTGCCTCAGAAATAGTTTTCCCTCTACATGGAGACCCAAGGCTATCCATTTTCCACAACGAGCGTCCCCCTGCCTTGTACTCACTGGAAGAGAACCTGGGCGTGCTCCATTATTATGAAGGCTCTCTGAGGGCGAGAAAGCGATGCCCACCTGCTAATAAATACAAGGAGAGGAGATGGGACTCGATGAAATAGTACGGGGAAAATAATAAAATTTAAAATTGGTTTCAGAGTGGAAATGTACCCTTTGGTTTTTTATTTTTTTATAGGTAACATCTCTCCTCTGATTATAGATTCAGGGTATATTTTCTCAATGAGGATTCTAATGCAATGCGTATCATTTATTTTCAAGAAAAGTAAAATACATATATATTACTTTTCCAGTCATGTTTTGGTTCAGCGGAAGACTGCAGTAAGCTGGGTCTACATAGCAGCTGTGACAGAGCCCTGGGTTAACTTCTTTCCAGAAATATTAATCACACTGTGCATCAGAGGAGAGCTGGACAGGTGAGTGAGGAGATGCCACAGAACGGTGAGCAGCCGAGGACACCTGTGAAAGAACAGGACACCTCAGCAGAGGAAAGCGGAATTCCTGTCAGAACAGCGTGGCCCCTCTGGGGGGTTTCTCCTTCCTTCTCCTTCAGAAGGTGAGGTGAGGCAAAGTTGGACACACACACACCCAGAGAGTGAGTTAACTCCTCAATGGTGGGCAGACGACATGCACAATTGTCTATTTCAATCTTCAGGAAAATTGGAAAGGGCTTGAGAGAATTCTTTAAGGTCCTCTGCCTGATTCCTGCCGTGTCTTTGGGATAAAACAGAGGAGGAACTTATGTCTGATAAGCAAAACCTGTAAGGCCACAGTCCCCAGAGGGGGGCGTGGTGTCCCAGCGTTGACGGACTTTGATGTTCTTTGACGGAGAGGAGGTATGGCAGGCTATCTGCCTCACTCTTCTCCCACTGGAGAAGATATCATTTATGACAGCCTTGGCTTTGGTAGAATCCTGATGTGCCTGGGGCTCTTTGTTTGGGTTTGCTCTTTGGTTTGGGGGCAATCCTCTTGCCCAATGGGGAAACAGATAGGGCTGAGTTCCCCTTAATTCTGGCAAAGCCACCCATGTCCTTTATACTTGAATCTTTCACACACTGCCAGGGGGGGACAAGAGGCAAGTGCTGGGGAACACCCATGGTAAGATGGCGACTTTGAGGCGCAAAGCCACTCACTTGGGTGAGCTCAGCTGAGCCAGCCATGGTCCTAGGTTCTGTCGGGCCCAGGGAAGTGAGAGCCAGGACATGATAGAGAACACTAGCTGAGTGTTCCATGACAATTTCCTGAGCGTCTCCTCTGCACCCGGCATTGTCCGAGGCACAAGGGACATGTGGTAAACACGTCACACAAGGAGGATAACTTCTGGTGTAGGAGACAGGATAAACGAGAAAACGAATGGATGAATGAGATCATTTGAGCTAACGATAAGAGCTATGGGGAAAAAAAGCAAGACACCACAAGCATAGCGACAGGGTGGGATGAGTAGATGGGCAGCCGGTCATAAAAGACGCCATCCCCTCTTGGCTGAGCTGTTGCGGCATCTGCCACCTGGCCCTGCCTGGCCCTGCTGCCACCTGCCAACCAGTCTCTTCCTTCTTACTTGAACCTGGATCAGGGTGCCTTCCTTCCTTGCGCAACACCCTCCAGCAGCTCTGGCCAACAAAGCCCTCGAGACCTGACCCCCCTCACCTTCCCTCACCAGGTTCTTATCACTCTGGCCTCATGCCACTTCCCGCCTGAGGACCTTTGCACCTCTGTCTCCACTGTCCCTCAGCCCTTCTCGCGAATGAGGACATGGTTCCATCTTCACCGGGACCCAGAACTCTCCATCACATAACCCTGGTCCTCAGGGTTGCAAAGAAAATGACCTCATCCCACCTCTGCGCAGACGTGGCACCACATGACCGCTAAGGACTTGGACTCTGGAGGCAGGCAGCAGGGGTTTGACTCCCTCCCCTGCCGCCTGCACGCTGTGTGTCTTGCGGCAGGTCTCTCCTCTGAGCCTCAATTTCCTCATCTATCATTTGGGAGAAATTCTCGTGCTTCCTCCAAGGGTGGTTGGGAGGAATAAATGAGCTGACACCACAAGCATTCAGCACAAGATCTGGGACTTGGAGCTCCAAAATACGTGGGCTCAACTCCTAGGAGGCTTTTTCACCGTCACAGACCCCGTTCTGTTCTTGTTTGTTTGTGGCTCGTAGCCCATCTTCCTGCAGCCAGAATGTCAGCTCCAGGTGTCAGGGGCTTGTCTCTCCTGTTCACCACTTTTTTCCAGCTCCTACAACACTGTACATAGCACACAATAGGTGCTCAATAAATTCCTGTTGAAAAATGAGTGAAAACTAGCCTGACTCCTGCTTTTCCACCTCATTCCTCAAAATCTCAAATAGAATCCCCACACAGAGACTTCCCCCCCCCCCCGCTTTTTAATGTGCTCATAGAGCCCGGGGGGCTCATTAAAGATGGAACTCAGTGCTCACCACCTCAGGGGGGTCCCAGAATGAGAGAGGACGCCAGAGTGAACTCACAGTGGGACAGGCTTTACCGAACATCTCCCTTTCTGATTAATTCCCAGCAGCTCTTCCCTCCCACCCCCGTGAACGAGATCAGTGATGATTTGACTCTTCTCCACTATTCTCACTGATTAGAATCATATTTAAAAACCCTGACCGTTTTTTAAAAACTCCATTTAATGTCAATTTGCATTCATCAGTTATTTCCCCCCGTTAAAGGGGCAGTTCTCCTTAAAGGCTAACTGAATTTAGAAGGCAGTGCACCCTACGTCTGAAGGTAATTTGAAGAAGAAAGGAATTAGAGGCATCCATAATTTCCAGCCCGGCTTCCACAGACAGGAAGCGAGAACACCCTGGGTTGCCAGTCAGCCCAGGCTCGTGTGTTTCTCACGTCAGTGCTGCTTCTCTCTGTCACTCACACTAATTTTCTTTCGGGGTGTACGGATATATCCATGAGCTCTCCCTGGGAGACCAGGGAGGTGTATTTGGAAAGACCTTCTCCCCAGGGTATGCCTGAGTCTCACCCCCTGCTCGGTGTAAATAGCAGCAAGGTGATTTTACGACTGTCACTCTTGCAGCTCACCATATAATTTGAGATTTCTTCAGTGGGTGACAGTGGAAGCCCAGCACCACCGGCTGCCTCCCTGGGGTTGCTTAGAGACCTTGTTTTACTACGGTGCGGGTGGGGGACCATTTGAACATGGAAGAACTAGAGAGAGGGACACATGCCCAGGCCTGGACACACGGACGTGGATGTTTAGTAGGAAGGCTCTTGAAGTGGTGTCACTTGCTTTTTTCTCTAACTAGGATTTCAGAGTGTTGCATGTAATTGTTTTTTACTGTGCTGGGGAGCACAATGGTGAATCAGCTTTCACTACTGCTGGGCGAGGTCCGTGGTCTAGGCATAAAGGGAGACCTCGTCGAGCAAAAGTGCCTAGAAAACAGCCCGACTAGCGTGACTGTTAACTGAACATTGTCTCTACAGGGAAAAAATTCTGGTCTGCTTTCACCCTGCCGATGTCCCCAGTGCACTGTGGCAGAGCAGCTGAGTCACCTCCCTGTTTCTTTCTTTTTTTCTGTAATAAGAACCTCATTTTGTGCCGAGGCGCATGGCTGCTTTGCTAAAAACTGCATTTCCCAGTAGCCAAGTTCTGTCCAAAGAGACGGAAGAGGAAATGGTAGATGCGACTTGCAGGCCGTGCCCTTGCAGGGAAGGTGAGCTCCCTCTCCCTCCTCCTTCTCTCTGCCAGCTGGAATGCCAACCCCTGGAGCAGCAGCCCTAGGCCACAAGACGGGAAACCTACGCTGAGGAGAGGACAGCAATGAGAGTCAACACACTAGAGCAGACATGAGAAATGCACTTGACATGCCTTTAATAATCCACTCTTACTTTCCACCTGCATGAGAGAGCCCGAAATTTTGTCATATTTAACACTGTGACTAAGAGAGACATTTTAGCATGAGCGTCCAAACGTTTAGCTATTTCCTAAACTTTGGCCATCCTCATACAACCTCCATGAATTTCCCACGTCTGCTGACCACCAAGTATTAAGCCTTCGCAATTTTGTCACATCTGCAAATTAACTGGACCAGGGATGAGCAGGCTACGGCCCGCAGGCCAAACCCAGGCCTGCGCCAATTTGGGTAAATAAAGCTTTATTGGGAAACAGCCAGGCCCAGACATTTACACGTTGCCTGTGGCTAATGCCACATCACAGGTAAGTCTTGAGCACACAAGGGAGACAGTGCCGTCAGTGAAAGGTGGAAAGACTTACTTTCTGGACTTTTATAGAAAAAGTTTGCCGACTCCTACTGTGGGCTATTTAATTACATAAATATGTTTAACTCCCTTTTTCATGTAAGAAAGATTATTTTTAAAATAATCTGTAATTAATCTGTAAATAAAAATAAATTATGACCTCTGGTGGAAAGCTGGTGCCACTTGCTGGGCCAGGACTATGAATGTATGAATTAACTACCCACGGCCATTCTCCCTTCTCTCTTGTCAACAGAACCCAAGTGATGCTTCATACCGTTCTAAAATACCCCTCTTCCCATCCCCTACAGCCAGCTCTAGCTACACAACGAGATCTATGAAAGGATGCTGGAAAACCTCAGGGAAATTTCCAAAGCTTTCCCCCAGGGCCCTGGGCCCTTCTCCTTTGAATGGGTGCTCCTTCCCTGGAAGTAAGCAGTGACCTTCTATCACAAGGAAACATAGGAGTTTGCTACAGTTAGTGACTGCTGTGAAACAAACACACAAATAAGCAAGCAAATAAACATACATATATATGGTTACCTTTGATACAATGTATGTAGATATGGATATGTAATTATGATTAAATGTATATACATTTCTTTCAAAATATTTGTTTACAAATCACAACAGTAAGCACATTACACTTCAAGGCTTCCACCTTCAGCCTCTGGGGTCTGAACTGGGAAGCCTGGCACTTAATACCTGGCACTAGCTTGTGGTGTGACTCCCACCCATCTGTAAATGGGCCTCGCAAGAGCACTTGCATCTCTGCTGCAGAGTTTAAAGGAGAGAGTGAAAGGCTCGAGGAGCACATGGCACTGATGTTACTAAGGTTTTTCCCATTATGACTCTCACTAGACAATACAAGGCATCACAGGTAGACTAGACTATGGTGGAGCAACCGCTATAGCTGAAGTTTGAAAGTAAAGATGTTCGTGATAAAGAAGGCTCAAATGAATGACTATTTAAGTAGCGGGTGGGAAAATGTAGCTGTCCCGAAAACCCCTGCTGATTAGCTCATCATTTAGTTATTGAGTCTTTTCTTACCTCTATTTGTATTAAAATAAGGAAAGCATTCCTTCTCCATGCCCTGCCAAATTTTACTTTCAAAATATCTCATCTGAGCCCAGCAGGACCAGGTGGTCCCAGCTGAGGCCCTTTGCTGACCACTTAGAGCACATGTTATTCTGAGGACTGGAAGGCCAGCGTATCAGAGGATTCCCACTCCCACCCCACCCCCCAAAAAAAAGTATCCCTCAGAAAAAATCAATCATGCTTCTCAAGTCTGATTTTTCAGGGAACTTCCTCAATTATCACATTTTGAATAACTAAATACTGTGTAGGAAGACGCATTAGTCTGAAACAATGCCAATCCGTGTTGGTTTGGGACAATCATTGATATCCACTGACAAAATTCGTTTAAAATAGGTGATGAGGGGACCTGTAGCGCAGATTCAGTCATTCTTCCCGGGCATACGGGAAGCAGCTATAAGCACTGGGTGTTATAAACACGTCTCTTAAAGATTGCTTCACAAAGCAAAACAGGACATGTTCATCTTGTGGAAACCGCTAACAGGCGCATGTAATAGAAATGAAAGCAGTGCTAATACTGTGTGACCGGGTGTCCGCGGCTGCGGATGAATTTCCACGGCGGTGCGCACTGTGCTAAGCTTCAAGCAGTACTAAAGCTCAAAGAGCTGGGATGAAAGTGAAGACGCTGTGTTCTGGAAAAGTCTATTAGATGACTCAAAAAAGTGGGTCTAGGGATGACGAAGACACAGCCATCAAAGACGCATGCTGCAAAGCCAGATAAAATTGCTTCGTGAAATGTGAACAGAACACAAGCATCCTCAAGCTAATGCTTTATGTTCCACAGGATGTGAATGGGAACATGCAGCTAGAAAAGTAAATTAAATATCCCTCTACCTACACCTCTAAGTGTTATATTTCAGACTAGCCCCAAACTCTGCTCGACTTTTGTGGTGAGAAAATAGGGCTCGCCTTATACTGGAGCGTAAGTGAGAAACGGTAACGAATGTCTTGGCTAATGTTGACTAGTGTTAAGTGGGAGAAACCTAGAGGAGGTGAGAGAAGCAGGAAGGAATCAGACAGAGCAGGGTTCTGAGAAGCCTTATCCTCGGGTTGAGCCCCCAGGGAGGTGTGGAGCGTGAACAACCCTCACACAGTCTGTCCCCCACACACGGGGCCACGTCAACCAGTCAGTGGCTGCGGCCACCGCTGCGCCCATCATGAGAGTGTGTGCCGGGGCGGGGGGGTGACCTCAGGCCCCTCTGGGCAGGGCCTCTCATCGGGCCAGGGCAACCCTTCGGGGAAGCATCTGGGCAGCCAGCCCTTGCCCTGTGCCTGGCCTGCCACCAACAGCACCTGCTCCCAATGCCAAGGGGGAGCACTCCGCGGAGCACAGAGAGGTCACCTGCTGAGTCTGAGCGACTCTGACTTCACCTGCCTAGGAAGCAAGGGGAGGTTGCTCTAGGTGCCCAGCAGCCATCCCTCCGGGCTCAGCTCCCCTCCAGGGAGCAGCCCCGTCCCCATATAAACTGGCTGACTTTCCGCCACCACCACCACCTCCAGGAAGGGGCACGTTCTCCCCACCTGGTCAAGCAGAAGGCTCAGGGCTACACCTGCAACACCCCATTACACTGCAGTTGATCCCGGGACTTTGACAGGAAAGCTCCCTGTCTAGCGCAAATGCTAAGTAGATAGGATGCAAGCCAGGGGTCGCTGGGGACCACCACGTGCCCGGGGACGAAGGCCACACAGGGGAAAGCAGGCTCAGCTCCGAAGAGCGACCATCATCGCCCGGGCCTTTGCGTCCACCAGGCCCTCCCCGGGCTTTCTCGCCCCAAGAGCAGACACGCGCTCTCTCGCTGGTAAGCCCGTCTGCCTTGGACTTCAGGCGCCGGCAACCGAGACTTGTCCGTACCAAAGCGCTTGCCTGACTTTTACAGAAATGACACTTTGTTTCCTTATGCCCCAGAGAATGAAACGGGGAGGGGGGCTGGACACCTGCTGACCCCCACCACCTGCCCAGCCAATTAAAGGTGGGATTAAGGATTTACCTAATTTCACTTAATGACAGACCTCAAATTCCAGCCATGATTGTCTGCTTCCAGCCCCTGGAAAACTGTCTGGTGTGTTTGCATATGAGACACAAATCATGGCTTTGATGAAAGAAGCCGGTCTTTTCTGTAAAGGGGCATTTCCAACAGACATTGATTAATCTAGTTTCTCATTCTTCTAAGCAAAATAATAGAGAAATCATCATTTTCTTCCTTATCTAACTACACAGACGACTGCTTGGTGGCTTCTCAAATGTATTG
>JAQZBX010028862.1:0-27613 GCA_029593785.1 Cabassous unicinctus
AGAAGGGATTTTTCCATTTTACTGGGTTCCTCATCCTGCAAAGACTAAGTTTGTCCCTTGAGGGTGGGGATCTTGGACTCTTATGGACACGGAGGACTGGGACTCAGGCATGTGCTGGTACCCAGTGCCTGCTGTGCCCTAAGAAGGTATTTTTCGGGGGTGATGGTGGGATGTGGGTCATCATTGGTGGGGAGGGGGCAGGTGGCTGGTGAGCACAGGGATGGAGATGCTTGAAGCAGAGGATGTGCTGGGAAGTCCCCATCCTACCCCCACCCCTAGCCCTTCCTTGGTAGCCTTGCCCAACCCCCTCGCCCCAGTGCCGGGTGGAGGTGCCTGGGAGGGGTGCTGGTAGTTAACTGGACTGGACTCCCAGGCTGGGCTGGGTGGGACCAACAGCTCAGGCAGGTCAGAGCCCTGGTATCCGGCCATGCAGGTCTGTTCAGTCCCAGCCCAGTCCTCCCAGCTCCCAACAGCATCCTCCCTCCCTCCACCCCTGCCAGCAGGGCCACGGACCCCTTTCCTCTGCCCCAGGCTCTGCCTCACTGGGACCCTCCAGGCCGGTGTAGCAGGGCTTCACTTTCTTCCTCCATGCCTGTCTCTCCATCCCCTGTTCCTTCTCCCTCTGTCCAGTCCAGAGGTGAACCCAGCTAGCCAGCCTCTCCTGCCTCCACCCCAAGGTTTTCAAGCCAAGCCCCTCCCTGCCCAGCCCAGCAGAGAGCTGCTCATTCCTCCTCATTCTAACCTTTCCTTCTTCCACCTGTCTCTCTTTTCAGTCATTCAGCCACTCACTCATTCATTCATTCAATAAGCACTAGCTGAGAATCAATTACATGCCAAGAATGCAGTGATGCGAGACTCAGTTTCTATGCTTAAGGAGCTCAGCCTGTTGGGGAAGGAAGACAGGAAAATGGCTAATACAATCTATGGAATAACGTGCTGTGATAGGGGTAACAGCATGGTTCTGGGGGAGCACAGAGGACGGGTTCCTAACCCTGCCTGAGGTGGGGGTGGGAGGGAAAACTTCCAGAAGGAAGTGATGCCTAAGCAGAGTCTTAAAGGATGAGTAGGAGTTAACCAGACAATGATGAGTAGGACTCCCAGACAGGGAGGACATTCCAGGCAGGGGAGACAGTGTGAACAGGGGAGAGGAGCAGCAGGGTGTGTGGCGTGCTGGGCCAAGGGCAGGGACTGCAGACTACTGGGAGTCCCTGGAGGATAAATTCAAGGCAAGGAGCCCTCGCTGCCCCAGAGCTCTCTTCCACTCTGTCCCAGCCCCCATCCCTGTATTTCACGTGTTTTATTCCATGGCTCCAAATTTACTTCTTCCCAACCATGAGGCTCTCTTGTGTTACTCATCCTAAAAACCTAGGAGCTGTCTTTGAGTCTTTCCTCTCCTTTGCCTCTCTTTCTGGTCAGTCACCAAATCCTGTGGCATTTTCCCCAGGAACTGGCCCCTCCTCTCCACCCAGGCGGCTGCAGCCCCCTAGCGAGCCTCCTGCCCTTAGTCTGCTCTCCTACTCTCTAGTCAGACAGCACATCACCATTTGCCTCCTGCCTCTCCCTGGCTAAGGAACCTTCAGTGACTCCCGGTTTCCTCTTCACTGAATCTCGGTTCCTCCATCTGGTATGGAACGTCCTTGGTGCTTGAGTCCTACCCTACCCCAACTGTATTTTCCACTCCTGTTCAACACACACACCCTGGTTTAGTCGGGTCGAGCCAGCCTCTCTACCTCCTCCATGTTTGCTCACCTTGGTCCCTCAACTGGATGCCTTTCCAGGTCTCCTCCCTGCTCCAATCCTACCCGGTTCCTGCATGAAGCCTTCCCAGATGACCTGGCCCACACTGACTGCCCCAGCCCACAATGGGCCGACAACATACCACTAAGCACTGAATCAGAATCCATCATCACATGTCTACATACCTGTCTCCATGTGTCCCTTCCTCCTGAACACACTTCAGGTTCCACAAGGGCAGGAATATGCAGATGAGGTCTACATGATGGCTATCTCTGGTTCCAAAATCCCTGGGTGCTTCACACTGCTGCTCCTCATACCCAGTCAAGGTGTCAATCGTTCACCCTTCATCCCTGGTCCCCATCCCTGGTCCTCCGATTCTGTCCCATTGTCTGACCCTGTCCCTGTGTGTCTGCCCTGACCTCATCTCTCTGGTCCCCTGACCTGGGCGCCCTCTGTCTTCAGTGACTTGCTCATGCCTGTCCCTGAACTTCAGTTCGTGCCATTCCTCCCACATAGAATACCTCCTTCTCTCTGGGAATCCAGGTCTCTCATCTTCGAGCCATGAAAAGAATGTTCCGAAGGGCCTACTGGGATGGACCCTTTCCACATTCCGTGTCCCATCCCAGACACCAACTGTTCTCAACCTTTGTGTGGCTCCCGGCCACACTTACTGAAAGCACTCACTTTTACCCCCTCGGTAGGTGGAGACTTCTGTGAAAGTGTTTGTTGGTGGCTTTCCCTGTCTCTCTGCAAGTAAATTCCATTCTCCTGAGAGAACTATGATCTCCCTGAGGGCAGGGGCTGGGTTTCTCCACCTCCCACCTTGCAAGTGGTCAGGATACAATCCGGGGCTGGGAAAGGGGTGTGGCTCTTTCCTAAATTGTCTGTGGCCTTAGGCAAATCACTTCCTCTCTGTCTAGGCCTCAGTTTCCTTCTCTGTTAAAAGGCCGTAACAATGCCTACCTCTTGTCTTGTGGATCTACTGAGGTAACGGATTGAACTTGCTTTGCAAGCATAAAATGCTCCATGAGTCCCAGCTGCCTTTGCTGTCATGATCATTCTGAGCAAGTGTCCCCATCCCCCCAACCCCACCCCCGGCAGCGCCCCTAATCCTGGCTGCTCCTGTCTGCCCCCTGCAGGCAGGTGCCCGGCAGGCGAGCTGGAGACCACGGACCTGGTGACCGTGGTTCTGGGCCAGGATGCAAAGCTGCCCTGCTTCTACCGAGGGGACCCCGGCGAGCAGGTGGGGCAGGTGGCATGGGCTCGGGTAGACCTGGGCGAGGGCGCCCGGGAACTGGCACTATTGCACTCCAAGTACGGGCTGCACGTGAACTCTGCCTACGAGGGTCGCGTGGAACAGCCGCCGCAGCCACGGGACCCGCACGACGGCGCCGTGCTCCTGCGCAACGCGGTGCAAGCCGACGAGGGCGAGTATGAGTGCCGCGTCAGCACCTTCCCGGCAGGCAGCTTCCAGGGGCGACTGCGGCTCCGCGTGCTGGGTAAGAGGGGTGGGCTGGGTGGCCGGGGGTTGCTGCAGCAGCACCAGAATCCCGGGCCCGGGATCTCGGAGGGGAGAAGCCGGAGGCAGGGGGAAGCAGAGATGGAGACTGGAGAAAGCTGGGGCAGGAGCAGAGCAGGCTTAAGAGATGGGGTCCCTGAGGGAGCCACAGGGAATGAAGAACGCTGTGATCCAGCCCATCCTCCCACCCAATCCAGAAATTGTCTCCAAGTGACTCCAACAGCTTGACACAGCTTGGTCAGCCTTGGGGCAGTCAAGGGCCTCTGTGGGAAGAATCCATTTATTAGGAAGTTCTTCCTTCTGTTGAACAGAAATCTCCCACTCTGTTACTTCCACCCTTTGGTGCAATAACACCAAAACACATCACCCTTTCAAACAGCTGAGGGTCTTTGTTCTGCCCCACCCTAATGTACTCTTCTCCAAGCTAAATTTACTGTTCTGGCAACATTTCTACCAAAGACACTGATTTAAAGCCTCCCTCACAACCCTGGACCCCGTTGTTTTACAATGCGGGCCCAGAAGTGAACACAGAGGCCCAGTTCTAGTGTGGCCCAGGCATGGACCAGTGGGCTAACACCTTCCTTGATTTGGACCTTCAGTAAATGTGATCTGAGATCACAATAGCCCTTTAAGCCATCACATTGCACTGTGGGCACTCGTGGTCAACTCGTGGAGAAAGGTACAAATACAAGGGTAAAAGTCACCTGACAGTCTACCACTCATCTGGTGTCCTTGTTGGTTAAGTAAGAGAAGGAAACCTTGCATCTATGCAAGCCTGAAATGGGATGGGACAGGGTCTCATGACAAGGGTTGTGCAGACCCCTGACCCGTCCTCCCTGTACCTGCAGTGCCTCCCCTGCCCTCGCTGAATCCAGGTCCAGCACTGGAAGAGGGCCAGGGCCTGACGCTGGCAGCCTCCTGCACGGCCGAGGGCAGCCCAGCCCCCACCGTCACCTGGGATACAGAAGTCAAGGGCACAACCTCCAGCCGCTCCTTCAAGCATTCCCGCTCCGCTGCCGTTACCTCGGAGTTCCACCTGGTGCCCAGCCGCAACATGAATGGGCAGCCACTTACCTGTGTAGTGTCCCACCCTGGCCTACTCCAGGACCAAAGGATCACCCATATCCTCCAAGTGGCCTGTGAGTACTTGGATGCTTAGGTGGGGAGTCCCCATGGGCTCTGAGAGGATTGGTGAGACACCATGAGGCCTTGAGCCACACACCAGGCTAGCCAGCCAGGATCCTGGAGACCACACTGTGTGGCCAAGAGAACACTGGTCCAAAGGTAGAAGACCTGGAGGAGTCCAATCCCAGATGACCTTGGCAAATTACTTTGATCTCTCTGAGCTTCAGTGACCTCATCTTTACAAAGGAAATTGCCCTGCTTCTCAAGGTTGCTGGGAGAATCAAATGTAAAAGTGGAATTGAAAGCACTGTAAAATGTCCTGTTTAGGGGTTTGGAGACAGACTCGGGACAAGCCCTAGTTTTGCTCTTTAGTTTCTTCATCAGCAAAATGAGTGTAATTATACCAACTTCACGGAGTTCTGATGAGAATTAGAAGGCGTGAATGTGAAGCATCTCACATGGTGCTTGGCGCATAGAAAGTACTTGGTAAACATGGGATATTTGATTTACTAGCATTATTGGTAGAGCCCCGGGGGAGATAGGACTGTTTTCTACTCACCCTAACCCAGCATTGGGCACAAAGTAGGTCCTCAACAAACATCTGTTAAAGAAATGTATGAACTAGTAGGATTTATAAGCCTTTGGTGAGTCGAGGAACATTGATTGAGCACCTGTTCTGTGACTGGCACACTGCTAGGCACCACAGGGGATTCAGAGAAAGTGTGACACAATTGCTACCCTAAGGGACTTGTGGGCTCCTTGCACAGGTAACCAGTGTGGGCTCTCTGAGCTTAGAGAGGGAGAGAGCCATGCAGCCAGGGGCCTGCAGCGAGGTGGGGCTGGGCTTGGCTTTGGCAGCACATAAGAGGATGGACCAGGGCAGGGGGAGATTGTTCCAGGTGGGGTGGAGCCCCCAGGCTGGGGCCCTTCGAGGAATGGCATGATCAAAGGCAAGGCATCGTTCCCATTCTTTCTCCTCCCACCTCCCATTCCAGTCCTTGCAGAGGCCTCTGTGAGGGGCCTCGAAGACGAAAAACTGTGGCAAGTCGGCCGAGAAGGAGCTACGCTCAAGTGCCTGAGTGAAGGGCAGCCCCCTCCCTCCTACAACTGGACACGGTAAGGGCCTCGGCCTGGGGCGGGCCTCGCTTGGGCCCAGGGTCCTACCCTCTCAGGGCCGGCGTGTACTCCTCATGGGGCTGAAGCAGTATCTTCTGAGACCAGTATGAAAATAATACAAGAATATGCATGGGGTCACCAAATATTATTATTGACTTGTTCCAGGAAATCTAGGATACATGGTCATCGGAGGGAATAAATAAAGAAATCAGACAGCTGGAGCCCTTGGCTTTTTTTTTTTTTTCTCTAACTTTTAAATTGTGAAATATAACACAGATTTGAAGTGTGAACAATTTATATATTTATGTAAGTGCATAAAGTACATAAAACAACAATGTACGGCTGACTGTAATTGTTGTAAATCCAGCACTAATATAACTACCACAAAGTTGCCAGCATCTCAGAAGCAACCCCACCCCTGCCGCAAGGAGTCCTTGACACTTTGCCAGGATTTGAGGTGTCCAGAGAATCGGGAGGTCTCAGGGGCACGTGTGAGTGAGCCCATGGCAGGCATGCTCTCACCTGTAAGCAGATAAGCTATGCCTATGGCCTTGTGCCTGGGGTGATGTCCCTATGCCCTGTCATGCAACATGACAGGTGGTGGAGCATGCAGTCGCATTTTCCAAGCACATCTGCGCCCAGAAAGGAGCAGAGTGCTTGGTTGTGCAGGCTTTGTAACATGCGGGTGCCCTACTGCAGCCGCGTCCTGGTACCCAGTGCTGGAGGACGTGATGCACGGGGGAGCATGTGGGATGGCATGTGTGTGGATCTCCCTGAGTATGCGGGGGGTGCCTGGGTCAGGCTGGGCGACTGGGAGAAGGGGCCTCTGCCCAGACCTGCCTAGGGGAGGGAGGGGCACCGTGGGAACAGCCGGCGGCTCTGGGTGACGTCATGGGGGAGGAGGGTGGAGAGCTGCCCAGGCACGTTGGGTGGTGGCGGCCTCAGCCTGCCCCGGCCGGCACCCAGCAGCTTCCCTGTCCTCCAGGCTGGATGGGCCTCTGCCCAGTGGGGTACGAGTGGAAGGGGCCACTCTGGGCTTTCCCCCGCTGACCACTGAGCACAATGGCATCTACGTCTGCCGCGTCAGCAATGAGTTCTCCTCGAGGGATTCTCAGGTCACTGTGGAAGTTATTGGTAAGCACTGGAGGCAGAGGGCTTGGTGGGGGTGGCAGCGAGCTAGGAGGAGTGAATTGGGAGGTTGTTCATTTGTAGGGGACGGGACTGCGGGTCTTTTGCAGAGGAGCCAGGCTGAGAGGGTGTTTGGTGAGGACAGGGTGTGCAGGGCTGTGGGTCTGGGGGCGGGTCAGGGATCTGGGTGTCCACCTCAGCCAGTGGCCTGTCCCCAGTAGACCCTCAGGATGACACAGTGAAGCAGGTGGACCTGGTGTCGGCCTCGGTGGTGGTGGTGGGTGTGATCGCCGCGCTCCTGTTCTGCCTCCTGGTGGTGGTGGTGGTGCTCATGTCCCGGTACCATCGGCGCAAGGCCCAGCAGATGACCCAGAAATAGTGAGTACTGGTCCCTCCCAGGCGCGGAGATCTGAGCTGGGAGAAAGAGGAGGCAAGCAGGAGGTGGGCCAGGCCTCAGCAGAGAGAGGAGACGGACCAGAGGTGGACAGGGGCTCTCGGGAGGTGAGGCGGAGCTTGGGGCCCAGAGCACAGGTGGCTGCAGGGAACCGTCCTGCCTGAGCGACCATCAGATACACTTGCCCTGGCATCACCAAGTTCACGTGTGTGTGCGCTGTTCCGGCCCCTCACGTGTACACAGGCTGTCAACAAAGACGCACCGCCACACCGCCCCCTACAGCCACACCCTGGCAATGAGAGCCGTGCGTCCACACCCTCCAGCCCTGCCTCACGGAGGCTGGGCCGGGCTGGGCTCACCTTGGGAGGCCACCACTACCTCAGCTCCTGACCAGGGCGGTGTCTTTCGCAGTGAGGAGGAGCTGACCCTGACCAGGGAGAACTCCATCCGAAGGCTGCATTCCCATCACACAGACCCCAGGAGCCAGGTGTGTGCCAAGGGCAGGGGCATGTGTGGGGCATGGCCACGCTGGGGTTTGCTGTGCCTGGGCCCCTCTGGAGACCCGGGCCACAGGCCTCCGCCAGGTCTGGCCTCTGACTCATAGCTGGGACTGGGCTGGGGGCAGAGCTCTGGAAGGCCCCCTTAGCACTGGCCTAGGGGCTGCTCTGGGAATCCACCATCTGCACTGGTTCCAGGGTGGGATTGGTATGGGGTGGGGTGGGTGAGGATGTTTGTTGTGTTGAGGAGAGAATGGACCTTTCAGGTTGGGGGAAAGGTGATCAGGGAGGGGCTGGTGGAGGACAGAGGTGAAGAGGCTGAAGGGAGGGGGCTGAGCTCTGTTCTAACCCCTCCCCCGTGTCCGGGCCCTGCAGCCGGAGGAGAGTGTAGGGCTGAGAGCCGAGGGCCACCCTGATAGTCTCAAGGACAACAGTAGCTGCTCTGTGATGGTGAGGCCCCCGGCCCCACCGGTGTCCCCACCACTGTCCTCAGGCCCCTCTCCTGGCCCCAGATGTGTTGCGTCAGCAGCCCCCTCCCCTCAGCCCTGGCTTACCCTGCACGGCCCCGTGTCTCCGCTATGCCCTTGTTCTGACTCCCCTTCCCTGTGCCTAATGCTTGTTCTTGCCCCGGTCTCTGAGCCCCCTAGGCCTCTGAGACAGCCATAACCCTGCCTGTGCCTGACCTCTGACCCCACCATGCCCCAGCTGTACCCAGCCTCATGTCTGGCTGCCCTTGCCTTGGTTCCTGACTTGCCCTCTGCCCTTCGTCTCCAGAGTGAAGAGCCAGAGGGCCGTAGCTACTCCACACTGACCACGGTGAGGGAGACTGAAACACAGACTGAACTGCTGTCCCCAGGCCCTGGGAGGGCAGAGGAGGAAGAAGATCGGGATGAGGGCATCAAACAGGCCATGAACCATTTTATTCAGGAGAATGGGACCCTGAGGGCCAAGCCCACGGGCAATGGCATCTACATCAACGGGCGGGGCCACCTGGTCTGACCCAGGCCTGCCTCCCTCCCTCAGCCAGGCTCCTTCTGCTGACATGGGGGATTTCAGCTCATCTTGGGGGGCCTCCTTAAATGCTCCATTTCTTGAGGAAGATGCTCCCCACCCCACTGACTGCTCAACTTTTCCCTCCAACCCTTCTGTTGCATGACGGGAGGGCTCCACCGGTTGAGTCTCTCCCAGCGTGTGTGCAGGTCACTGTGTGTGCACCGTGTGCTTGTGCGGATGTTCACGACTGAGTGTGCGTGGAAGGGTGACTGTGTCCGGGGTGTGTGTCGTGCTGCCATGTCAGAGGCCAGGTGCACCATGGCGTGCGGGCCCCAGGATTTGGGCGCTGCATGGGGTTTGCCTGTCGTGTAGCTGGGTGTGGCCTTTGCCTGTCAATGCAGGTGTTTTCCTCAGACCCCAGAGCAGTATTAGTGAGGCAGAGGTTGGAGGTGAGAGATCGAGCCTGCGGGCCAGATCCAGGTGTGCGGGCATAGCTGGAGCTGGAATCTGGCCTCCTGGGTGCAGGAGCCGGGCTCCCACCACTAGGAAGCAGTCGGGGAGAGTGAGAAGCAGCCAGCTTAGGGTTCTGCCAGAGGCTTGAATGGCCACAGAAGAAGCCCTCTGCCCTCTGGTGGCCTCTGGGCCTGCTGCATGTACATATTTTCTGTAAATAAACCTGCACAAGGGAGCGTCTTTAGGAAAACTGCTCCAAATCCTTTAATGGGGGGGAGGGGGAAACTTTTTAAAATGGTTTTGATTTACTTAGACATTTATTTAAAGTGAGGTCAACAAAGCTAGACCTTGCTCAGACCCCATCCAAAGGGGTTGATTCCTGCAGTTCTGAAAGCTGCTCCTTTTAAGGTGTTTTAATCTAGGCAGCCCCTTGGGAAGGAGCCTGTGGGGTTAATGGAGTCTGAATTAGGGATGTGAGCCCCCTTGGTTAAAGGAGGAGAGGGCAGGGTCTTTGGCCTTAGTGGCCCCTCAACTCTTTGCCTAGCCTTGTCTCTCTTTTTTCAGCCCGTCCTTGCTTGTGGTCCCCTGGAGAGTTGCTGGGGCTTGGGGACCAGGGCTCCTGGCTCAGCTATAGTGTGGGGGAGCGAGGGTATTGATCCCAGCCAAGGGAAGGTGGGGGTCCAGTGAGGTGAAGGAGGTGAAGGAGGTGCTTGAGGCATGAATGTCTCCTTCCCCCAGGGGTTCCTGGGCAACTAACTCGGGGCTCTTTCAGCAGATTCCACTCTCTGCAGATTCCTTGCAGGCTACCCGGGGGGCTGGGGTTAGATGGGGTCTAATTTTAGCTGGTCCACTCAGACACACTCAGCCGGAATGCCCAGATTTCGTGCCTAAACCTTGGCCTGGAATCTGCTGGATTACCGGACCAAAGAAGAGACTCTATCCCCCACTCCCCCAGCCAGCCTGGACTTTGAATCAGAAACTCAAAGATCTGGGATATCCTAATTCTGTACATCTTGTGTAAATATGTGCATATTTGTACATAAAATGATATTCTGTTTTTAAATAAACAGATAAAACCTGTTGTGTCTGATTCCTCTCCTGCCCCTTGACCTATATAAGGCCTGAACCCCTAGACCCTCTGTCTCAGTGCCATCCTCTCCGTGGGTCCCAAGCAGGGGAAGAGAGAGGATGCCCAGAGCTGAGATAGAAAGGGGAGGAATTAGCTTCCACAAGACCTTCAGCCATATCTGGGAGCCCCAGCTAGGGCAGTAGAGCCAAGTGTTTCAAATCCTTTATTGTTTTAGGGCCTCAGAACCACAACCTTGTGAGATAGGCAGCAGTGTACCCTTTTTACAAATAAAGAAACTGAAACGCAAATTAAATGAATTCCACAGAATGTCAGAAGGATTTAAAGATCATCTCATCCACCCACTTCATTTTCATAGATGCAGAAACTGCCGCTCAGCAGGGGACTGCGACTTGTCTGAGGCTATAGGCCCGCCCGACACAGAGCCTGGCCCTCCTCCTTCTGAGTGTGTTTGCACAGCCATGTGCAAGCCCCGGTCTCCACCTCAGACCCCAGAGTTCTGGTCTCTAAGTGTGTCATCACCTGCTCACGCCCAGACGCCACCACCCCACCCCAGGGCTCTGACATCACAGTCCCTTGACCAATGAGTAAAGTCCCAGCAATGGGTGAGGATGTGAATGTCAGCTACCTCCCCCACCCCAGGTCCTGTGGTTGCAAAGATGCTCTAACAGGAAGCGGGTTTGAAGAGCTGCACAGCTTCCTGCCCCACTACGGCTGAGCAGGGCGAGAAGGGCGAGTGCCAGGCCTGGCCACGAGACACAGCTTCTTACCAGGGTCCTAGGAGCTTCCTCTTCCACAACCACTTCCGTGTGGCCGGGGCCCCAGAGGCAGAGGCTGCTGCCTGTTGCCGAGGCCACCCTCCACCCCCAGTTCTGAGCCCTGCCCCCCTGGGGCCAGGCCAAGCCCAGAGGCCGGCTTGGTCTCCCATGGGGGACTGGTAGGGCAAAGGTCTTGGGGGACAGAGGTGACCACTGGGCCAGAGCCCTGGGGCTCCGGCCATGAAGTCTCGGCAGAAAGGAAAGAAGAAGGGCAGCTCCAAGGAACGAGTGTTTGGGTGTGACTTGCAGGAGCATCTGCAGCACTCGGGCCAGGAGGGTAAGGAGGCCAGCTCAGAGCAGCTGTTGGGTGGGCTGGCGAGGAGACATGGAGCTTCTCCAGCCTGATCTAACCTGAGGGGCAGAAACAACTTCCAGGTGTTCTTGGGGAAGGGACAGAGGGGCCCAGGGTCACTACCCAAGAGGCTGATGAGCAGGCCAGGCAGGAAATGTGGCTCAGGGAAGAAGACAAGGTAGCTCTGTTGGGTAATGCCTGGGGATGAGGAGGCTGAGAAGGGAATGGGAGCACTGAGGGGCAAGGATGGGGACACTGGAAACTCGGAAGGGGTGGAAGAGACAGAAGTGGGAGGAAGGGCAGGTGGGGATGGGAGAGAGAGGCGGAGGGGATAGGGACAGGAGAGGAGTGGCTGAGGAGGAAATGGCTGGTCCTTGGGGCCGAATGGAAGGAGACAGGAGAAAGGGCCCCAGGAGAGTCTGGGGTTGGCACTTTGGGAGGACAGAGGTTTCCAAATAGGAAGAGAGAATTCAGGGACACGGTTACAGGGCTCTGCCCCCTCTGCAGCCTTGCTGGGCCACAGGTGAGGATCTGAGGTAGGGAGCCCCCTCCCCCAGTCTGTGATTTTCTGGTTTCTCTGTGCAAAAGAGAAACAGGTTCTAAGTGGAGAGAGAGGGGAGAAGCTGCTGAAATGGGGAACACCGGAAGAGTGAAAGAGAAGGCTTGAGGCCTGGTTTGAAGGTGGGGGTGGAAGGTGCAGAGGAGGGTGGGTGTGGGCACTGCCTGGAGCCCTGAGCTACCTTGGAGTGGGCCAGGCAGCCAGCACAACCGGGGACTTCACAGGGCCCGCAGCTGCTTGGCACGGAGTAGCCACCCAAAACCCAGGTATCCTCGCTGCCCAGCCCAGCTTGTTTTTGGCACTTTGAACTCCTCCCAGAGAAGGGCATGATTCTCGCTCCCCGCCACCCAACACCCCACCCCAATCTGTCATTTCCTCTTTGTCCCCTCCTCTGCTCTGGGGTTGCAGCGCCTGCACTGGAGGGAGGGTAGTGGTGGTTCCCAGCTCATTTCCTGCTCCTAGCCACACCCCTGCAACCCCAGACACCTCCTTCCCCTTTTCTACCCCCCCCCACCCCCAGGGGGCCCCATCCACTGGCCTGGGTTAAGGGAAAGCCCAAGCAGGTCTTCTTGGAGCCCTCCTCTTCTGGTGGGGCAGAGGGGACCCCGCATGGCTGCCAGTGCAGGGCTTTCTCCTTTACAAGGGACTCTCTTTTCTTTCTCTCTCTCTCTTTCTCTCTTTCTCTCTCTCTCTTTTCTTTCTTTCTGTCTTTCTTTTTTCTTTCTTTCTTTCTTTCTTTCTTTCTTTCTTTCTTTCTTTCTTTTTTCTTTCTTTCTTCCTTTCTTTCTTTCTTTCTTTTTCTTTCTTTTTTCTTTCTCTCTCTCTCTTCCCTCCCCCTTTCTTTTTCCTTCCTTTCTTTCCTCCCCTTCTTTCTTCCTTCCCTTCCTTTCCTTCCCTCCCTCCCTCCCTCCCTTCTTAAATAATGATGATTCTTGACCCAGGGCCATAATATTTAACTGGGGCTGATGTTCTTCTCCTAGCTCTCTGCAAACCCTCAGTTCGGCCTCCTCGTCCTGGCTTTGACCTTCCCGGTGGCCCACCTGCCAACTCTATCTTGAAACACTGAGCCTACAGGCAGCCAAACCCCACTCCTATAACCCTTCCTGGCTTCCATCTGCATTCCCAGCAGGTGAGGGGCATGCTCTCCGGAGAGGGTAGCCATCTGGTTGCTGGGTCCTGACCCTGGGTGAATCCTAGAGCAGGAGAGAAGTACCATTGTCCCATATCAGAATGTCACCTGAGCCCAAGATGGAGTGATCTGGGCAACAGGGCAGTAGTAGCGTCCCCTCCCCTCATCCCCCAGCTCCTCTTGGTACAAAAAGGTGGAAAGTAGAGAGGCAGAGAAAGGGCCATGATGGCTTCTCTCTTCAACCTAAGACCCAGCAAGAAAATGAAAGTCCAGGCCAGTGGAGTCTTGTGTTTTTACATCATTTATTCTCTCTGACAGTCTTGGTTTTCCCCATCCTCACATACTTGCTCCATCTCAGCTCCTTTTCCCAGCTCTTTGCCCCCAGGTGGGTCTCTTCCTTCCCCGAGCCCTATGTGTATTGAGTTCTTGCTTTCCTTAATATTTTGATCATTTGTTCAGGTTACTGATTCTTCAGGTCCCTGAGCTTAGGGCCCTCCTCCCTCACCCCACTTCCATTTCCTTAATGTCTTCATTCCTTTCACTCCATCACCCCAACCCTGTCTCTAACTTTCATCTCTCACCCCTTCTCTCTGATATCTCTCTTCTTAACTCCCCTGCTCTCCAAACCCTCTTTCTCTTCTTCCATTTCCTTGACCCATTTCTCTTTGGCTCTGACTCCTTAGACTCTTGAATGCCTTTTTCAAGGGCCTTCTCTGGAAGTTCAAAATCAATAGAGAAGGGCAGGATGGGGAAGATCTACTTTGGTTGCCAGTCATGTGAAAAGAGCTTGGGGATTTAGGTGACAGCAGACTCTTCTTGAGTCAACAGAGTACTGTGGTGGCCAAAAAGACACGGTATGGTGTTAAGTATCAGGGAGTAGAGCAGCTGCTTGAACAAGGAAGGGTGCACCCCATCTCTGTATTCAGTGCTGCGAACCTGAGGTCGGGGGCATCCTGGAAATGGGGGACAGGTCCTGAAGGCATGGAGCACTGCAGGCTGGACTAGAGTGAGGCAAGAAAGGTGCCTAGTGCCCCAAATTTAAGGAGACACTTGCTCTAAGGGTCCTGCAAGTGCCCTAGGGCCTCATTCATAAGGAGGCACTTGCTCTCAAGATCATGCAAGTGCAGAATTGACACTTGCTTAACTCAAGAGAGTGAGTGTGTCCTTAAATTTTGTACTCTAGGTGCCTAACTTGTCTCACCCTAATCCTGGCTCTGGTATGCAGGAGGGCAAAGGATCTGGAAATCAGGGCATATGAGGAAGGTTTAAAGACACTGGGTTGATTGATTGTTTCTTTTGTTCCATATGATGTATTTTTTATCTCAATTTATTCCACAAAGATCTTGGAATGACTTCCCCAAACCCAAACTTTTAGAAAAGAATAAATGACTGTAGGAGTTGGGTTGAAGGGAAAACAAGAGTAAGAGTAAAGGTCAGCACCAGAAATGCATGTTAGGTGGTTCTATATGGTTCCTGGAGGTGGGCTCTGAGCTTCCTAGTGGTTAAAGTAGAGGTAAACATAGTCAGATATAAGATTCATAAGCTCCATAAGGTGCGGGTGGGGTGGGGTGGGGAAAGGGAGGAAGGGGAAGGAGTGGCTCAGGAGAAACACAGCTTTTTCTGAGACCAGAGAGGAATTTCTCTGGGGAGTCCCAGTTGATAGGACCCAATATTTTGTCATAAGAAATATTTTCTATTAAATTCCCAAGGGATGCCATCGAATCTCATAATTGATTGATTAATGCATTGAGTCATTTAATTAACAATTTACTGAGTACCTGTTCTGTTTCATTATGCTAGATGCTGAGGAGGAGGTTACTGTGTGTCAGGAGGTATAAATACAAAAGAAACTAATCATAACCAAGTGCAACAAGTACTGAAATACAGATATGAGCAAAGGGTTCAGAACTGGAGGTGGCATTTGAGATGTATTTTGAGGACTGCATAGGAGTTCACCAGGCAGGGTCAGAGGGGTAGGATGTTCCAGGCAAGGGAATAACATGAGCAGTGGCACCAAGGGTTGTTTATGGGCTAGCAAAGGGCTGGATCATAGGTTTCGTGGAGCAATTGGCCAGAGCTGAGGCTGAAATTGTGGCCGGATGTGGTTTGTGAAGGGTCTTCTAGGTCATGCTGGGCAGTTTTTTATTCTGTGTCTATAAGGTAAGCATTGGGGATTAAAGGGGGTGAAGCAGGGTGTGTATATTGCAAGGGATTTAAAGCAGGGAAGTACTTTGGAAAGATAACTTTGTGGTCGTGTGGAGATGGGATTCAATGGGTTTTAGGGGACTACCATGTCTGAGACACCGGGTCAGGTAACATGAAGAATACCAAGATGGATCACATTTAGATCTTGTCTTTAAGGAGCTCACCAACTAGTAAAAGGGGAGGGGGCCGGGTCAAGGGAGATAATATAACTTTTTGCACTCTTGAATTTGAATCCTGGTTCTAGCTGGGTGGTACTGGGCACTTGTTATTTCTTTCATCCTCAGTTTTCTTATCTGTAAGATGGGGGCTAGAATACTTTATTTATAGGACTAAAGGATACAGCATATATAAAGCGGCATAGTGCCTGGCATGTAGGTGCTTCGCTCCTTCTGAACTATACTGAACTATTTGAAGGTCTGTCACCATTCTGAGTACCTTCCTAGGACAGAGCTAATATCCATGAGCTTACTTCCCAGAGGGGATGCTTCTCTCTAATCCTCATCAGCCCCTTTCCTTTTTTTTTTTTTTTTTTTAAAGATTTATTTATTTACTTTATCCATTTTAAACCCCCCCTTCCCCGTTTTTGCTGTTTTGTGTCCATTTGCTGGGCAATTCTCTGTGTCTGTTTCCTGCCATCTCTTCTCATCCTTTTCCTCCAGTCTTGACCAGGATTCGATCCTGGAGACTTCCGATGTAGGAGAGAAGTGTCCTGCCACCAGCGCCACCTCGGTTCCTGGTTTTTCGGAGCATCTCATCTTGTCTCTCCCCTGCGTCTCTCTCCTGTTACGTCATCATCTTGCTGCATGGCTCCCGGGGCCTGGCGGTTCACTGGCACATAGAGCCTGGCAGCCCATGCGCCTTCTGTATATATGTTTTTTATTTTACCGGGAGGTCCCGGGGATCGAACCCAGTTCCCTCCACATGGCAGATGGATGCCCAACCATTTGAGCCACATCCGCTCCCCAGCCCTTTTCCATTTTGATTTGAACTAATATTCCTCTAAGTAGATTGTTACACAAATAGAAGTTCAAGACCAGTCCTTTACCCTGCCTTCCCTTCCAACCAGATTGCTGCCCCTTAAAAAATTCTGGAGTAGCAATTAGAAATTACAGAGAGACACACTTCAGTTCAACCTAAGGCAGAACTTTCTAACAAAGGAATGGGCCGTCTGGAGAGGCAGTGAGCTCCCCATCACTGGAGGAGTTTATGCTGAGGCTGGATGACTCAAAGGGCAGAAATAATGTAAAGAGGATGCCAGGTAGACGTTGATGATCAGTAAGAACTTTTCTGGCAAGTTTTTATTCCCGGAGCGTTGCCCTCAATGTCTGGCATCCTCTTTACATTATTTCTCAGAACTGCTGCAGTGCCTGACTTCTCAGACCTTCTTATCTCTCTTTCTCTGCCCCATCTGTGTCATCAGTGCCCCAGGTGCTAAGGAGCTGTGCAGAGTTTGTGGAGGAGTATGGAGTGGTGGATGGGATCTACCGCCTCTCTGGGGTCTCCTCCAACATCCAGAAGCTTCGGTGAGTCAGGCAGAGAGGGGAGGGCCTTGAGGCCAGAAGGCCAGGGAGCCAGACGACCATGGTGGGGGTTGGTGGGGAGAGCAGAGAGGCGGGGGGAGGGCAGGTGGGGGAAGGAAACAGGTGCCTCTTAGGGAGGAGCAATAGTCTCCTTGGGAAAAGCTGAAACCACACCTGGCCCCCTCGCCCCAGCATGTCACACATTCATCTGCACCCCACATAAACCCACCCATCCTTTTTAAAAATTTTTGATGTAATTCATATATCATAAAAGCCACCATTTTAAAGTGTACAATTCAGTGGTTTTTCATCTATTCACAAGATGTGCCATCATCACCACTGTTTAATTCCAGAATATTTTTTTCACCCCAGAAAGAAACCCTATGCCCATTATCAGTCACTCCCCATTTCCCCCAAGCCCCAACCCCTGGCAACCACCAATCTATTTTCTGTCCATATGGATTTGCCTGTTATGGATATTTCATAAATGGAATCATACAATATGTGGCCTTTTGTGTCTGGCTTCTTTCACGTAGCATAATGTTTTCATGGTTCATCCATGTTGTAGCATGTATCAGAAAATTCATTCCATTTTATGGCTGAATATTCCATTGTACATATATGCCACTTTAAAAACAATCCATTCATCAGTAGATGGACATTTGGGTTGTTTCTAGTGTTTGGCTGCTGTGAATAATGCTGCTATAAACATTCATGTACAAGTTTTGGTGTGGACATATGTTTTCAGTTCTCTTGGATATATATATACCTAGGAGTAGAATTGCTGGGTCATGTGGTAACTCCATGTTTAACTTTTTGACCAAGTTTTTAACCAATACACTTATGCATCTCCATACCCACATCTCCACATCGCCACAGACGATACCTTTTTCTGTGCCTCACACATATACATGCCCCAACATTCTCCTTCCAGGTCCCGCACCTGTCGATCCACAACCCTGCCTGGAGCCCATCTCTACAGCTCCCACCTCTCCCCAGTTTTCCCCAACCCCTACCACTCCTGAACACTCTGAACCTCCCCAGGCAGGAGTTTGAGGCAGAGCGGAGGCCAGACCTGCGTCGGGATGTTTACCTCCAGGACATTCACTGCGTCTCCTCCCTGTGCAAGGCCTATTTCAGAGAACTGCCAGATCCCCTGCTCACTTACCGGCTCTATGACAAGTTTGCTGTGAGTTGAGAGCAGGGAGGTGGAAAAGAGGGGCTCAGGGGTGGGTGGCTGCTCTGGCTTGATAGCCCAGGTGTGTCACATGCCAGCCAGAGTCCTCGTGATCCTAAATGACAGAGACAATACAGCATTACTGAGGAATGACCCCCACACACACCAAGTCTGCGGCCTCTGCCCTCTCCCTGTCCCTCTTTCCTCCGCTCTTCCTCCACTGCAGCCTTTCCCTTCCTGGCCTGCAGACTACACACGGCTGCAGTGGTGGGATTCAGGGAGAGTAGAGGCCAGATTGGCAGTGTCGGAAAGCCCTTGGAAATCACCTAGACCAAAGCTGCCCCGCATTTAAGAGAATGAGATCCCTTTTTAGAAATCAAAACTTTTTCAAAGGTGCCCCTCTATTAACTCTCATTGTATGCTGGACATCTTTTGAATGAGAAAACACAAGATAAAAATGCTGTCCTGAATTCAGTAGTACTTTTTTTTTTAGGAGGTACTGGGGGTTGAACCTGGGACCTCATACATGTGAGGCACATGCTCAACCACTGAGCTACACCCACTCCACATGAGTAGAACTTTTAAAATAAGCTGCCATTCATTGAGCACAACAGCATTAAGAGGCCCCGAACAGGAGCGGCACCCCATTCAGTCTACACAGCGAGGCCGCGTGGGTGTGGGCCTCCCTGGACACCCTGATATAACCCACGGTCGCCGAGCACCCATAAGGTGGAAACCACTGAGGTATTCTAGTATCAGAGCTCTACTGACAAAGAGGCTAAGGCACAAAGAGAGGCCGTGAGTTGCCCAAGGCCACACAGCTATTAAGGGACATAGACAAGATTCAGCTGCACATCTCGTGGGCCCCAAATTCTGAGCTCTTTTTACTATGTCGGTTGGCCTTGGGAGATCTGGGGTGGGAATGGGGGGACACAGGGTACAGCACAGATTGTTCCTGAGAGTTGAGCTTAGAGCCCTGGGTAGTAAGCACAGGTATTTCTGGGTCAGTACCTCGCGCTCCTTGAACTCTTCTGCCCAATCAGGAGGCCGTGGCAGTGCAGATGGAGCCTGAGCGCCTGGTCAAGATCCTAGAGGTGCTTCGAGAGCTCCCTGTCCCAAACTACAGGTGTGTGGGGCTCTACCAACCCTACCAGAGGGTCCTACTCCAGTCTCCCCCAGCCACCTGCCCCTGCCCAGACCCTCTCTCCACCTCTGCCTTGACCTATCCCTTCCCTCCCAGCTCCTAGGCCCCGACCCTACTGCTGACCAGGGTGCTCCCTGTGTGGCCCCTGCCCCATGACATCCCTTTCCTGCAGGACGCTGGAGTTCCTCATGCGGCACTTGGTGCACATGGCCTCGTTCAGCGCCCAGACCAACATGCATGCCCGCAACCTGGCCATTGTGTGGGCCCCCAACCTGCTGAGGTGGGAGCATGAGTGAGCATGGAGGGGTGGGCTGCTCCAGGTTGGGGTGTGGCTGTGGGGGCTCATGCAGCCTAATGAGAAACAGGCAGGGTCAGGATTGCTTTGAGTGGGAAGGAGCCCACCTTCTTGAGCCCTTTCTCTGGGCGTGAATAAAGCTCCTGGGGACAGGGCCTTGTGTTTCCCATCACTGTAGAACTGAGCTGTGGGACTGGAAGAAGACAGGGCCTTGGTACATGTTGAGACACTGTTGAGCAAGTGTCGTGCAGTTTATTGCTCCTGCTGTGCACTGCAGACCACTCACTATATTACAAGGCAGACTAAAAGCAGCCCCGTAATTCATTACGAGCAAGCGCCCTGGGTGTGCAGAGGAAGCAGAGATTGATTCCGAGGAGGGTGTCCCATAAGGCTTCCTGGAGGAAGTGGCACTTGAGACTTGGATCATGCCTATGGTTTAAGAGGTGGAGATGGGGTTAAGGGCATGCAGGGGAGAAGGATAAGGTATTTTCCGGGAGGGTCAGGTCGGGGAGGTTGGTGGGGCTGGGGGGAGAATACCTCCACATCTCCCCAGGTCCAAGGACATAGAGGCCTCAGGCTTCAACGGGACCGCGGCCTTCATGGAGGTGCGTGTGCAGTCCATTGTGGTCGAGTTCATCCTCATGCACGTGGACCAGCTCTTCGGGGGTGCTACCCTTTCTGGTCAGTGTCCTCCCTGCCCACCCCATCACCACTCTGGCTGGGGGCCATGTCAGAGTTAGAGAGGGCCTCAAAGATCACCTAATTCAGTCTCCCCATTCTGTGGACGAGGAAGCTACTCTCCTAGAGAGGAGATGTTGGCTCATGGTCACCTGGACAGGACCCTGGAGAGATAATGGCACTATCAGGACTGAAGCAGGGCTCTTCTACTCTCAGTCCAGGGCATAGCCTGACCCCTTGCAATAACCGTGCTGGCCCCTAAAGCTACTGATGGCTTATTCTCACCCCCAGCCCACCGGATCAATGGCTTGGGGTCTCCTGGCCCTCCCTGTCCATGAAAGCACCTTCTTGAGGAGCTGGATATGGAGGACCTGTCCCTAGGGCCCTCTAACTATACTCCTAGCCTGGTGGTTGATGAGGGGGAGAGGGCAACGAAGGGCAGAATGCCTGAGGTCCTAACTCTGGTATCTGGGCCTGGCTGGCAAATTCCTTTTCTTTTCCCAGTTGGTGAGGTAGAGGGCGGATGGCGATCGCTTCCAGGGGCACGGGTGCCGGGCGGGCCTGAGGACTATATGCCCAGGTCTCTGCCCTACCACCTGCCTAGCATCCTGCAAGCCGGCGACGGACCCCCCCAGATCCGGCCCTACCACACTATTATCGAGATTGCGGAGCACAAGTAAGACCTCCTTCCTGGGCCCTCCTCCCCTGCACTGACTGCCGGCTCCCAACCCCTGTTTATTTCTCTATTTCTTGCAGGAGGAAGGGGTCTTTGAAGGTCAGGAAGTGGAGATCCATCTTTAATCTGGGGCGTTCTGGCAATGAGACGAAGCGTAAACTTCCAAGGGGCGGTGAGGACAGGGGTAAGTCTGGGGAGGTGGGGGGGAAGCTCTGATGAGGGTGTGCAAAGCTCTGGCTCTACGTACATCCCTGTCTTGCAGAAGACAAGTCCGATAAGGGGACACTGAGGCCAGCCAAGAGCATGGACTCACTGAGTGCTGCAGCTGGAGCCAATGACGGTGAGTATAGGTGTGTGCTGGTGCGTGTGTCTGTCTGTGTGTTGTGTAATCAATGGCATGGGTCTGCGTGCATCTGTGTGTAAGCACATCTGTGAATATGTCTGCAAGAGAACAGCACTATTATTGGTGAGACAGAGTAGTGCAACCCTGAATGTGTGTGTCTGTACATGAGGCCAACAATGTTCAATAATTTCAAAAATATTTAATGAGTGCCTATTACACACCAGCCACTGTGCTGGAGGCTGGGTTTACAGTGGTGAGTTTACAGCCTAATGTATGTGCATTCATATGACTGTTAGTATATGGATGTAAGTGGAAGTATGATGTGGGTGAAGAAACTGTGTGTGTGTGTGTGTGTGTGTGTGTGTGTGTGTGTGTAAGTAATGGCCAGTGATTCTATATATGCATGGAGGGGAAAGGGGTTCCCTAGCTATGCAGGTGGGGAGAGCTGTGACCTGCTAGCTGGTGAGGAGTTTGCAGTAGTGGACAAGGGAAGCCAGGCTGGTGCCTTCCAAGTTATCCTGCCTCTCAAGGAGCACTCTCCAGAGCCTTCCTGAAGTGTCCACGTCCCTGGCAGCTGAGACTATTGCCTATCTGGCCTTCTCTTTCCTCTACAGAGCCAGAGGGGCTGGTAGGACCCAGCAGTTCTCAGCCAAACTCGCTGCTGTCAGAGAGCTTGGAGAACGATTCTGTGGAGGCAGCAGAGGGCGAGCAGGAGCCTGAGGCAGAGGCACTAGGCGGCACGAACTCTGAGCCGGGCACGCCACGAGCTGGGCGGTCAACAGCCCGCATTGGGGGCAGCAGCCGTGCAGAGCGCTGTGTTGGCGTCCACATCTCAGACCCCTACAATGTCAACCTTCCCCTCCACATCACCTCTATCCTCAGTGTGCCCCCGAACATCATCTCCAATGTCTCCTTGGCCAGGCTCACCCGTGGCCTTGAGTGCCCTGCCCTACAGCCCCGGCCAAGCCTTACCTCTGGCCCAGGCCCAGGCCCCGGCCCCCCAGGTGAGGACTGAGGAATGGGACTAGGACTGGGAAAGTGGGCTAGGGCTCTAGGCTGAAGTTTGGTTCGGATGCTGGGATCCACCTGGGAAGGGCAGAGGTCTCAGCCCTTGGGCTTTGGGGTGCTTATCTTCAGCTGCCTCCCCAGATTTGGGATTGGGGGTAGTATGAAATCCGTGAGAAAGGATCTCTGGCAGCCTTCATGTCAGTGCTGTATTCAAGAATGGGGGTCTGTGTCAGACACATATAGCGTGGATTACTTAGTATTGGGGTGGAGAAAATATGTAATAGGTGATTGTAATAAAAGTAATAATAACATTAATAATAACAGCTAACATCTACCAAAGGCTAATTATGTGCCAAGTGCTGTGTTAAGTACTTGGTAGGCGTTAGCTTAATTTTCTCATAACCTTATGCCAAGGTATTGTTATCTGTATGGTACAGTGGAGGAACCTGAGGCTTAGGTAAAGCAAGCTGCAATTAATATAGGTAGGAAGTGGTAGAGCTGGGATCTGATCCCTGCTCTGACGCCAGTTCCTGAAGTGTCACTGAGACGTACTAAGGAAGTATAGGACAATGGTTGAGGGCACGGGCTATAGTGTTACATAGACTTGGGTTCAAATTTTGCCACTTACTGGCTGTGGGACCTTGGACAAATCTAAGTTTAATCTCGCTGAGCTTTAGTCTCCTCATATGTAACACGGGAGCACTACCTTATATAATAGGATTGTTTTGAGGGGAAAACAAGATAATGCATTGTAAAATGTACAGCACAGTACTTAGCACCTGGTGGGTGCTGACTAAAGGGTAGCTGCAAGCCAACAGCCAAGGACATTGGTCTGGGGGGATCAGCCATGTGGAGTATCTATGCTGGGAGTGGTGGGCCCATGCTGTGTCAGTGCTAGGAAGACCCACATGGAAAGGACCAAGGCTGACCTGGCCCTTTAGATGTCTGGGACATCCTCTCTCTCAACAGATGAGAAGTTGGAGGCAAGTCCAGCCCCTGGTCCCCTGGCTGACTGCAGCCCAGCAGAGGTGGCCCCTGCCCTGGAGGACTCCCTGTCCCAGGAGGTGCAGGATTCCTTCTCCTTCCTAGAGGACTCAAGCAGCTCAGATCCTGAGTGGGTGGGGGTGGAGGATGGGGAGATGGCCAAGGCAGGAGCAGCAGGAGCAGCCTTCTCCCCTGGGGAGGACGATCCTGGGATGGGCTACCTGGAGGAGCTCCTGGGAGTTGGGCCTCAGGTAAGAAGGAACTGTGCTGGGTTTGCGGGGTGGAATGGGGTCTGGAAGGTGGAAACGGCCACGTGGTCCTAAGCTACAATGCTATGCCTACAGGTGGAGGAGTTCTCTGTGGAACCGCCCCTTGATGATCTGTCTCTGGATGAGGCACAGTTTGTTCTGGCTCCCAGCTGCTGTTCCCTGGACTCTGGCAGCCCCAGGCCTGAAGCAGAGGAAGAAGGTGGGGAGGAAGTCTTCCTAAGTGCCTATGATGACCTAAGTCCCCTTCTGGGGCCCAAACCCTCAACTTGGGAGGGTCCAGGGAATCTGGAGGAAGAGGCAGCAGGGTGTAGAGGACAGGCTCTAGGCCAGGCTGAGGGAGAGCAGGTGTGCATGGAAGTTGGGGAGGACAAGGAGGCTGAGCCTAGAAGTGGATGGGATGTTAGGGAGGAGGCTGAGGGGAGTCCAGAGACCGAGGTAGGGGCTGGAGAGGCTGGTGGAGAAGGAGGTGAGGCTGAGGGAGGCCAAGACATGATGGTCAGTTTGAAAGAAGGGAGTGGGGAAGAGACAGAGGCCAAGGGAGAGAAACCCCAAAGTCAGATGGAAGCTGAGAATATGGAGAAGGCTAAGGGTGTGGAGGAACCAGGAGGAGAGCAGGGTAAAGACAAGGAGAAAGAAAGAGAGACTGAGAGAAAGGAAGAGACTGAGGGAGGAGGGGAAACCCAGGCAGAAACTGGACAGGACCCAGAACATGGAGCCCAGAAACACCATGTTGCTGAGGAGAGCTGGGAAGTTGTACACAAGCAAGAGGCTGAGGGAGGCAGAGAGGATGAGGTCAAAGGACAGAGAGGGAATGGGGGCCAGGAAGCAAAAGAAGACCAAGGAGATGGTGAAGACAGAAGCCCAGAAGAAGCAGCTGGAGGAGGAGCAGGAAAAGTGAGCAAGGAACGGGAGAGTGGGGATGGGGAAGCTGAGGGAGACCAGAGAGTTGGAGGTGACCATTTAGAAAAGGGCTTCCCCCCTGAACAGTCAGACATAGAGTGCTTGGAGGTTGACAGTGTCACAGAGGGCAATGCCAAGAACTCTGGGGGGGAACAGGCGATTCCACAACCACCCCGGCCAGAAGAGATGGAACCTGAGGGGCAGCCCAGTTCAGAGAGCTGCAGCCTGTGCCTCTGTCCCCCTGGTTCAGCTGGTGGTGTGGGCATGCGTCTGGCTTCCACCCTGGTTCAGGTACAACAGGTCCGCTCTGTGCCTGTGGTGCCCCCCAAACCACAGTTTGCCAAGATGCCCAGTGCATTGTGTAGCAAGATCCACGTGGCACCTGCAAGCCCATGCCCAAGGCCTGGCCGGCTTGATGGGACTCCTGGGGAAAGGGCTTGGGGATCCCGAGCCTCCCGCTCCTCCTGGAGGAATGGGGGTAGTCTTTCCTTTGATGCTGCTGTGGCCCTGGCCCGGGACCGCCAAAGGACTGAGGTTCAGGCAGTTCAGCGGACCCAGACCTGTACTGGGGGTGGGGACTACAGCTTCATGCCCAGAACCTTCCCCTGTAGCATGACCCCAGCCCATTCTCCTCGGCCCCTTAGCTGCCTGGAACTCCCATCTGAAGGCACAGAAGGATCTGGACCCCGGAGTCGGCTTAGTCTGCCCCCCCGAGAACTCCAGCCCCCTGACTCCCTTATGCCCCCCCAGCGCCGATCATATGCATTTGAAACACATGCTAACCCTGGGAAAAGTGAGGGCCTATGATTAGGACCAGAGCACTAGGCAAATGGGGACCAATCAGTTGTCTTGAATCTCTAGGGCCCCTGATTAGCTGTCTCTTTTGCAGTCTGAACAGCTGTAGTGCCCAACCCTATAGGCTTTGGCCCTCCAGCTTCTCTTTTGGCTGTGGGAGGCCACAGCCTTGGTTGGTTTACCTGAGCTTGTCTCAGACCTAAAGCACTTATCCCTTAGGAGATTCCCAAGAAATCCTGTTCCTAGAGAGTGTAGTCATTGACCAAAGAGAACACAGGGTAGGCAGAAAACTCAGACAGAGGTTTCTCCAAGTGAGGAATGGAGGGGGAATTCCAGCCAATTTCCTGCCCTCCTCTGAGGCTGTGAATGTCTCTTCATGGAAGCCCAAGGTGGAGGGGAGAAGACAAGGCCAGGTCAGAGCCTACGACATGCAAAGAGTTACCCAGCCCTGTTCTGTTACTTGATTCTTGAATACCTCCTGACCCTCTGAGCTTCAGATTAGGAAGGAATGTGTCCAGGAAGCTCTTTGGACACACTGGGATGCCTCAAAGTCTGTTGGGGAGACTGACCCCCTTTCCAGCTCCCCATCCTCTGCCTCCAGCACCTTAGGGAAGAGGGGTCCTTAGAGTTCTCTCCGGCCTTTTCATTTCCCTTTGGAATAGCTTCCTCCTATTTCAGGGAAAGGTGATGGGGGTCACTCAGGCCCTAGGACTGCTTTTCTAGACAGGATGAGGCCACAGGTCCTACTCTAGTAAGGTGCATTGTCTCAGAATAAAAGTTGTATTTTTACATGTAAATAGTGTGGAGTAACATTATTCTTATTAAAGTTTTGGGTTGTAGGCATGATCTTTTCATGTTTGGGCAAATGTCTCTTTTTATTATTTGGGTGTTCTTCCGCAGTTGTCATGGAAATCCGTGGCTAGAAACTAGAGCTGGGGTTCACAGTGGTCAGCAAAAGGGGAAGAGAAACTTATATTTACATAATGCTCATTATGTGCCAGGAACTGGGCTAGGTATTCTTTGTGCATAGAATCTATCTCCTTCATTTTATTTAATTTGCATAATAGTTCTGTAGGGTTGGTATGGTATCTACATTAAACAGACGAAGAAACTAAGGCCCAGTTAAGTTAAAAGGCTAGCCAAAGATCTCGGAGGTAAGAAGTGGTAGATGTGGGTGCGTTTATAGCCAGTGTTGTTGGGCCCCCAGAACCTGAACTCTTCTCATTATACCACACTAACTCCAAATCCATTAAGGTTAGGTCTTGACTGGGGAGAATGGTTCCACAGAAACCGAAGCCCGGGGTCTTTGGGTGAGGGTCGGCTGACGCTAATTGAAAAGAGTATGCCTTTAGCTTTCCTAAATTCCAGGAGGAAACGCTTCAAAAAGACATCCTGATCCAACATGGCCTCCCATATAGCCCTTGTTAAAGATGGCGTCTCCGGCCTACGTCCCTTCCGGACTAAGGCTGGCCTTTCTCAATCCTTTTCTCCCGGGACTAAAAAGGCCCTGCCGAGCACAAACATGGTTGTACAAGTTATCCATTTTTTCCCGATTCCTGCTGAAACGGCAAGGACTTCACTGTCATCGTACTGGGATCCCAGGTAGTTGGTTCTGTTCCGCCCCACCAAATCCCCAAACACCTCCGCATCCCTCAGCCCGCAGCATGATGGAGCGAACGGAAGTGGGGCGGCTCAGAGGCTACGAGTAGGTTGGCCGGCTGGGGAGAGACACTTCCGCCCCTCACCAGCATGGCTGCGGGCTGGAAGTGCGCATGAGTCGCTGTCCATGGCGCTACTCCGGTCCGGAGGGGGGAGAACACGGTCCGGGAAAAGCAGCGGCTGAGGCGGCTTTGGCCGGTGAGTGCAGGACCCGACGGGAATCTGGAGAATGGCGAACCGACAAAGCAGGGCAGCTGTGATTTTGTTTTAGTTTTTTTAGGTTAGGGAACTCCTGTGGCGGAAGCCTTTGTTTGGGGGGAGGGGGCCGCGCCTGGTTCTTTATCTCCTACCCCCCTTTGTGGGCCGAACTAGCTCCCCGCCCCCGAGCGCGCACGCCCCCGCCCTTCTACGCTCCACCGCCGCGGATCGCAGCTTGGGGCGTCGGGGCGCCGGGCCGCCGAGGCCCTCGGAACCGCTGGCGCCCTGTCTTGCCTCCTGTGCGGAGCAGCCGGGGCGCGGGGTGAGCGCGATGGGGCTGGCGGGGTCAAGGCGAGGGCTCCGGGGTGAGCTTCTGGCGAGTTCTCAGCTCCGTAAGCTTCTACTGGTTGGTGGGCCTGCAGGGAGACGCCGCATTCCCAGGCAAAGTCGAGGCGCCTGACTTCTTTCGGGACTTGATTTTTTCCCCTTTGTGTCCAGACTTAGCAAGGGCTCGGGCTGGTCCCTCCTTGCCTGAGCGTGCATGCCACAACATCCTATACCAATTCTGTGTCGCACATCCCTAATGCTCAGGAAATGCTTTCTGAATGTCCAACTGAGATTTGACGAAGTAGCCTGACCCCGTTGCTGGGTGTCCTCAGAGGCTACCCCTGGCCGACATCTGTGGATAATAGGGACGCCTCTCTATTCCCAGCCCTCTCTTTTACCTCTATCTGCAGTCAGTGTAGCAAGCCTTGGAAGGGCACTTCCTCCTCTGGTTTGAGGATGGAGAGGCAGGTGGTCCTGAAACACTAGTGCTACTTCCCCTTAGGGCCTGGGAGCTTCTTGCAGCCTTTCTTCCTCTGGCAGTTTCACTTTCAGTTCCTTTAAAAAAAAAAAAAAAAAAAAAAACCAACA
>JAQZBX010028863.1:0-27569 GCA_029593785.1 Cabassous unicinctus
AAGATTTATTTATTTTATTTATCCCCACCCCCTTGCTGCTTGTGCTGCTGTGTCCATTCGCTGCGTGTCTTCTCTGTGTCTGCTTATCTCCCCCTTGCTGTGAGGTCTTGCCACATCAGCCCACGGCGCCGCGCGAGCTGGCCTGCCCTCACAAGGAGGCGCCGGGAAGCGAACCCAGGGCCTCTCATATGGTAAACGGGTGCTCTATCCATTGCGCCACACCCGCTTCCTGCCGTGAGGTTGCTGCATCAGCCCACAGCACGGCTCAGGCCGGCGTGCCCTCACAAGGGGGCCTCAGGACGCAAACCCGGGCCTCCCATATGGTAAACGGGGGCTCTATCCACTGAGCCACACCCGCTTCCCACAATACTACTTTTAACTGTAGTCTATAAATTACATTAGTTGTACTTTTTACATGTATCACCATGTTTTAACACCTTGTAATAGAGGAACATTCTTGTATTTGGATTTTTAACCACAATCCTCATCTACTACCAAAATCACTATGTTATATAGTCCCCATGTTATCCTTTAGCTTTCTTTCAATTGACATTAACCTCCCTAGATTAACGCTTTAAGTCACTTCCACATTTATAAATTGGCTGTGTTATACTAACTATAATGCGTTACCATCATCTCTGTCCATTTCCACACATTTACAGTCCACCTTATTAACATTCTACATACATTCAGCATCATCGCCCCCTTTTCGATCCAAATTCTGTCTCCTAGTAACCTATACTCTATAGTTTAACTCCATACATTTACTCATCGTATTTAGGTCATATCAGTAAGATCATAAAATATTGGCCCTTTTTTGTACTCTCTTGACCTGCAGATCCCCATAACGCTTCCCTCAGACTACTTCTCTTTCTTCCTTGTTTTGTAAGTGAGCTTTACCCTGCCTGACCTATTCTGATGCCATCTTCCCAGAAGATATTTCTATCTGTTTCAAAATAAAATTTCTCTTTTGTTAGACAAGTCGTAGGTTTACAGAAAAGTCATGCAGCAAATACATATTCCTCATATACCCCTATTATTAATAACTGACATTAGGGTGGTACTTTTCTTACAATTGGTGAAATAATAGTGTTATAGTTGTACTACTAACTATAGCCCATTGTTGACATTACTATATACTGTTTGTGTGGTACAGTCCTGGTTTTTGTTTTGTTTTGTTTGATTTTTTCTTTATTATAGAAGCTATGGGTTTACAGAACAATTATGCTTGTACTATATGATTCCCATGTACCACCCCACCATCAACACCTTGCATTGATGTGGAATATTTTTTAGAATTTCTAATAGAATATTTTTATAATTGAACTACTAATTAAAGTTTATAACTGAACTTAGGGTTCACTGTGTAGTGTATTCTCAAGGATTTTCAAAATATTTTATTCTGTTACCACATATACAATTTAACATTTCCCCTGTTAATCATGTTCAGATATATATTTCAGTGCTGTTAATTGTGTTCACAATGTTGTGCAGCCAATATCATCATCCATTACCAAAGCATTTTCATCATTCCAAATAAGAACGCTGTACATTTTAAGCTTTAACTTCCCATTTCCTATTCCTACTTTGTCCCCTGGTTACCTATATTCCAGATTCATCATCTATGAGTATGCTTTTTCTAATTGTTTCAAATCAGAGAAATCATACAATATTTGTCCTTTTGTGTCTGGCTTACTTCACTCAACATAATGTCCTCAAAGTTCATCCATATTGTTGCATGTTTCAGGACTTCATTCCTTTTTGTTGCTGAATGGTTGGCAGTATTTGTTTCAGCTCTTTAAATATGACATCCCACAACCTTCTTGCTTCCATTGTTTTGGTTGAGAAACCAGCACTTAATTTTATAGAGGTTTCCTTGAATGTGAACTATTGCTTCTCTATTGCAGCTTTTCGAATTTTCTATTTTTGGCATTTAACAGTTTGACTATAACATGGCACAGTCTGGGTCTATTTGGGTTTGTCCTGTTTGGAGTTCATTGAGTGTCCACCAACCACAAGATCTTGAAGATGCTTCCCTATGTTTTCTTCTAGGAGCTTTATGGTTGTAGCTTTTATACTTAGGTCCTTGATCCATTTTGAGTTATTTTTTATATCAGGTGTGAGATGGGGTCTTCTTTCTTTTGGGTATGGCTGTCCAGTTCTCCCAGCACCATTTGTTGAATAGACTGCTCTGACTCAGCTGGGAGGTTTGATAGCCATGTTAAAAAACACTTGACCATAGTTATGAGGGTCGATTTATGAATTCTCATTTCAATTCCATTGGTCCATATGCCTATCTTTCCACCAGACATGCTGTTTTCACCACTGTATCTATGTAATTTGATTTAAAATAATCTAATAAGAGACTTTTGACTTCATTCGTCTTTGTAAATAGATTTTTGCATATTCAGGGCCCCTTATTCTTCCAAAAAATTTTGATAATTGGCTTTTGCATCTCTGCAAAAAAGGCTGTTGGGATTTTTACTGGGATTGTGTTGAATCTGTAAATAAGTTTGAGTAGAATTGACATCTTAACAATATTTAATCTTCCAATCCATAAAAATGGAATGTCCTTCCATTTATTAAGTCTTTTTGGTTTCTTTTAGCAATGTTTTGTAGTTATCTGCATACTGGTTCTTTATGTCCTTGCTTAAGTTTATTCCTAAATATTTGATTCTTTTAGTCACTATTGTAAATGGTTTTTTTCTGACTTTCTCCTCATATTTATCATTAGTAGTATATAGAAACACTACAAATATTTGTATATTAATCATTTACATTTTAAAAAATTTACTGATGTATGTAGTTAATATATGAATATGCATAAGCATAAGTGTCCAATAAAAGTTGTGAACATACAAAACAAACATGCCTATCATCATACAGGGCTCCCATACATCAACCCACCACCAATGCCTTGCATTGTTGTGATACATTTGTTAAAAATTATGAAAGAGCTTCGTCAAAATACTACTTTTAACTATAGACCATATCTTCCATTTGCTGTATTTTTCCCCCAACCCACCCAAATAATAAAACCCTGTATTAGTAATAAATATGTGTATAGTTCATGAGAGAACATTCTCTTATTTGTTCTGTTAACCACATCCATCTTCCATCACTGGATTCACTGTGTTATACAGCCCCATGTTTGTACAATCTATTAAAAATGTACACTCTGTGGCTCTCATTTTCATCACAGAGTTGTGCTATCATCGTCTCTGTCAATTTTAGAATGTTTACATTACTCCAAAAGGAAAAATCCCATATCCCCTTATACCTCCCTATTGCTGTCCCTTAGAATTGTTATATCTTCTTTGCCATTGCTGGAAAAATCTTACAGTATTACTGTCATCCATAAGTTACATTAGTGGTAATTTTTCTGTGTATCACCATATTCTTAACACTTTGTAAAAGAAAAACATTCTTATATTTATACTACTAATGGCAGTCTTCAGCCACCACTGAAACACTATGATATACCTTCTTAGATTATTTTCTAGCATCAACTCCCATTCTCAACCCACATTTGCTCTCCTAGAAACCTATACTCTAGAATTTACCTTTGTGGGTTTATTCATTATATTTGGTTCATTTTAGTGGGACCATGAAATATTTGCTCTTTTGTGATTGGCTTATTTCACTCAACATAATGTCCACAAGGTTTATCCATGTTGTCACATGAGTCCCGATTTCATTACTTCTTACAGATGAATAGTATTTCATTGTATGTATACCACATTTTATTTATATATTGGTTTTTGGACTCATGGGCAAGGTGTGCAAATGCCAGTTCACTTCCTTGCTTTCAGATCTTCTGAATATATTCCTAGAAACAGGAGTGCTGGATCATACAGCAGTTCTATATTCTGCCTCCTGAGGAACCACCAAACTGTCTTCTTCAGAGGCTGCACCATTCTGCATTCCCATGAACAGTGAAGAAATGTTCCTATGTCTCATATCCTCTCCAGCACTTGTAGTTTTCATTTTTTTTAAATGATGACCATGTTATAAAGTGTGAAATGATATATCACTTTAGTATTGATCTGCATTTCCTTAATGGCTAGTGATGTTGAACATTTTTCATGTGCTTTTTGTCCATTTGTTTTACCTCTTTGGAAAAATGTCTATTCAAGTCTTTCACCCATTTTTTATTGGGTTGCTTGCTTTTTTTCTTTGAGTTGTATGATCTCTTTATATTACGTGGCTATCAAACTCTTATAAGAAATGTATTTTCCAATTATTTTTTCCCATTGAGTAGGCTGCCTTTTTACTTTCTTGAAAAATTCTTTTGAAGAACAGATGTGTTTAATTTTGAGGAGGTCTCATTTTTTAAACAAATTTATTTACACATATTAAGAAAGCATAAATCCATGTAAAGTGTAAAGTCAATGGTATTTGATATAATCGCATAATTGTGCATTCAACACTTCAATCATTATTAGAGCATTTTGTTATTCATATAATAATAATAAACAGACAAGCAAACAGAAGAATTTATCACCTCTGAATCTCTCTATGCTTCCCTTGAAGTACATAGCTACTATTCTGTTACTGTCTCTCTGGTTTATTTGTACTGATATTTTGTAAAAGCCTTCATATCTTCAATATAATACATATTCATATTTCATATATGTTTCATTATATTATATAGTGCCATGTTTGTTTTTTGCTTTCCTTATAGTAATATACATAACCTTAGACTTTCCTTTTCAACCACTGTCATAACCATATAATAGCGCTACTAGTTACTAACACTATGTTGTGCTTTCACCATTTCTAGTCATTTCCAAAGATTACAACCTTTTTACCAATTCTGCACAAACTAACTCCCAGCTTTCCATTCTGTACCCTCATTTTATTTTCTTTTGACCTATATTCTAATTATTAACTCCATGAGCTTACAAAATATATTTAGCTCATAATAGCACAATCATATAATATTTTTCCTTTTGTGTCTGGCTTGCTTCACTCAACATAATGACCCCATTCGTCCATGTTGTCTTATGCTTCTCAACTTCATTTCTTCCTACAGCTGCATAATATTCTATCATGTGTATACACCACAATTTGTTTATCTATCATAGGATTATGAACACCTGGGTTGTGTCTATATTTAGCAATTGTGAATAATGCTACTATGAACATCAATGTGCTGATATCAGTTTGTGTCACTGCTCTCTGTTCTTCTGGGTAATACCTAGTAGTCATATTGCTGTGTCACATGAAAGGTGTATACTCAATTTCCTTAGGAACTGTCAAACAACAGCTCACAGTGACTCTACCATTCTACATTCCGACCAACAGTGAATAAGTATTCTTACCTCTCCACATCCTCTCCAACATGGTAGTTTTTCAACTTTTTAACAGTGTGCATTCTAATGGGTGTGGAATGATATCTCATTGCAGTTTTGATTTGCATTTCCCTAATCCCTAGTGATGCTGACTATATCTACATGTGTTTTCTCACCATTTGTATTACTTCTTTGGACAAATGTATATTCAAATTTTTTGCCCAATTTAAAATCAGGTAGATTGTCTTTTTATTGTTGAGTTGTAGCATCTATTTCTATATTATGGTTATTAAACCCTTAAGGATATGTGATTTCCAAATATTTTCTCCCATTGAGTTTCCTGCTTTTTCAACTTTTTGACAGTCATTTGAGATGCAAAAGTGTTTAATTTTGAGGAGGCACTATTTATCTATTTGTTCTTTTGTTGTTTGTACTTTGGGTGTAAGGTTTAAGAAACGACCACCTACCACAAAATCTTGAAGATGTTTCCATACATTTTCTTCTGTTTTATACTTGTTCATTTTATATTTAGATCCTTGATCCATTTTGAATTAATTTTTTGTATACAGTATGAGATAAGGGTCCTCTTTCTTTCTTTTGGACATGGATATTCTCTTCTCCCAGTATTTGTTGAATAGACTATACTGGCCCACCTGTGAGAGCTTGACAGTCTTGTCAAAAATCACTTGGCCATAGATGTGAGGGTCTATTTCTGAGTTCTCAACTCAGTTACATTGGTCAATCTGTCTATCTTTATGCCAGTTTCATGCTGTTTTTTAACTACTGTAGCTGAAGGTTAATATGCTTTACAGTCAGAAAGTGAGCATCCTCCAACTTTGTCCTTCTTTCTAAGACATTTTTAGCTGTCCGGGCTCCTTACATTTCCAAATAAATTTGATAATTGGCTTTTCCTTCCTTTGAATAAGGCTGTTGAGAGTTTTATTGGGATTGCGTTGAATCTGTAGATAAGTTTGGGTAGAATTGACATCTTAACTATATCTAGTCTTCCAATCCAAGAACAGAGAATGTCTTTCCATTTATTTAGATCTTCTTTGGTTTCTTTTAACACTGATTTGTAGTTTTTTGAATACATATCCTTTGTGACCTTGATTAAGTTTATTTCTAAATATTTGATTCTTTTAGTCGCTATGATAAATGGATTTTTTCTGACTTCCTCCTCAGATTGCTCATCAGTAGTGTACTGATATTTGCATATTAATCTTGTATCAGGCCACATTGCGGAGCTTATCTATTAGTTATAGTAGATTTGCTGTGGCTTTTTCAGGATTTTCTAGGTATAGGATCATATCATCAGTGAATAGCAAAGGCTTTACTTCTTCCTTTCCAATATGGGTGCCTTTATTTCTGTTTCTTGCCTAATTCCTCTACCTAGAACTTCTAACACAAAACTAAATAACAGTGGAGAGAGTGGACATCCTTGCCTTTTTCCCTAACACAGTGGGAAAGTTATCAGTATTTCACCATAGAGTTTAATATTAGCTGTGTATTTTTCACATGCACATTTTACATGTTAAGAAAGTTTCATTCTATTCCTATCTTTTGGAATGTTTTTATCAAGAAAGGATGTTTTGTTTTTTAATATGCCTTTTCTGTATCAATTGAGAAGACTATTTAATTTTTCTTCTTCAATTTATTAATGTGGTGTATTAAAGAAATATATTTTCTAATGTAGAACTACTCATGCATATCTGCTATAATACCCACTTGATTGTGGTGTATAATTTTTTTAATGTGCTTATTTTGATTCTAAGTATTTTGTTGAGGATTTTTGCATCTGTATTTATTGGAGAAATTGTTCTGTAATTTTCTTTTTTCATAGTATCATTGTCTGGCTTTGTATTGGGGTGATTTGGCTTCATAGAACGAATTTAGTAAGTTGCCTTCCCATTCAAATTTTGGAAGAGTTTGAGCAAGATTAGTATTAGATCTTCTTGGGTTGATTGGTAGATTTCACCTGTGAAATCATCTGGTCCATGGCTTTTCATTTTTGGGAGGTTTTTGATGACTATTTCTATCTCATTAGAACTTCTATTTCTTCTAGGATCAGTAAATATTGTTCATGTGTTTCTAAGTATTTGTCCATTGTTCATTTCTTCTACCTTGTTTAGTTTGTTGACTTACAGTTGCTCATAGTGTTCTTTTATGATCTTTTATTTCTATGAGATCAGTGGCAATGTACTCCCTCTCATTTTTTATTTTATTTATTTGAATCTTCTTTTTTTTCTTTACCAGTGTAGGTATGAGATTTTCAATTTCGTTGATCTTCTCAAAGACCATCTTCTGGTTTTGTTGATTTTCTATTTTTTGTTCTCAATTTCTTTTATTTATGCTCTATTCTTCATTATTTCTTTACTTCTGCTTAATTTGGGATTAGTTTGCTGTTCTTTTTGTAGTTCTTCTTAGTGTGCAGTTAAGCTTTTTATTATCTTTCTTCTTTTTTCATGTAAGTATTGAGGGCTAGAAGTTTACCTCTCATTACTGCCTTTCTTCTGTCACACAGGTTTTGATATGTTGTTTTCTTATTTTTATTCATCTTGAGTTATTTAATGATTTCTCTTTCAATTTCTTGTTTGACTCTCTGATTATTTGGGTGTGTTGTTTAATGTTCATTTATTTGTGCATTTTCTTGTACTCCACCAGTTATTATTTCCAGCTTCATTTCATTATGTTCAAAGAAAGTGCTTTATATAATTTCAATATTCAAAAAAATTTTGAGACGTTTCTTGTTACCCAACATATGGTCTATCATTGAAAAGGAACCATATGTACTCAGGGAGAATGAATCTCTTGATGTTTTGGGGTGTAATGCTCTATAAATGTTGGTTACGTCTGAGTAAATCATCATATTATTGAAGCTCTCTGTTTTCTTATTTATCCTCTATCCAGTTGTTCTAGCCAATGCTGATCAATAGTTGAAGTCTCCAACTTCTGTAGGAGAGAAGTCTAATTCACTCTTCTATTTTGTTGGTCATGTCATTTCTTCTTGGTGAATTTATCCTTTTATTAATATATAATGACCTTTTTAGTTCTTCTAACAGTTTGCCTTTAAAATCTTTTTGTCCAATATTAGTATTGCAATTCCAGATCTTTTTGGTTACTGTTTGAGTAGAATATTCTTTTTCAACTTTTCACTTTCAGCCTGATTGTGCCCTTGAATGTAAGGTGAGCCCCTTTTAGACAGCATATAGATGGCTTATATTTTCTATCCATTCTGTCAGCCTATGTCTTTTAACTAGGGAGTTCAATCCATTAACGTTTGATGTTATTACTGTAAAGGCATTATTTCATTCACTTTGTCCTTTGGCTTTTCATTTTCATATGCTACTATTGTGTGTCTTTTACCCTTTAATTTATCTTTACTAATAATCTTCATTTCTACTCTCCTCTCCAAGTCTCTTATTCTGTATTTTCCATTCAGGCTGCAGCACTTGCTTTTACATCTCTTCTAAATCTGGTCTTTCGGCAATAATTTATCTCAGTTGTTATTTTTTTTTTCTGTGAGGAATTTAAACTCATCCTTATTTTTAAAGGACAGTTTTGCCAGGTAAAGAATTCTTGGCTCACAAATTTTCTCTTTTATTATCATAAATATATCAAGCCCCTGTCTTCTCTCCTACATGGTTTCTGATGAGAGATCGACACTTAGTCTTATTGAGCTTCCCTTGTATGTAATGAATTGCTTTTCTCTTTTGTTGTAGTTGTTGTTTTAATTGCTTTTCTCTTGCTACTTTCAGAATCCTCTCTTTATCTCTGGTATTTGACATTCTGAATAGTAAGTGTCTTGGAGCAGGTCTATTCAGATTTATTCTTTTTAAGGTGCATTGTCCCTCAGATATTGATATTTATGTGTTTCATAAGGGATAGGAAGTTTTCAGTCATTATTTCCTTAAATATTCTTTCTACCCTCTTTCCATTCTCTTCTCCTTCTGGGACACCTAAAATGCATATATTTGTGCATTTCATGTTGTCATTGGTTTCCCTGAGACCCAGTTCAATTTCTTCCATTCTTTTTTTCTGTCTGTTCTCTCTTTATAAGCTCAGATATTCTGTCTCCAATTTCACTTATTTATTCTTCTGCCATTTCAAATCTGCTCTTATATGCTTCTAATTTATTTTTAATCTCATCCATTGTGCCTTTCATTCCCATAAGCTCTGTTAGTGTGCAGGCTTTCAAATTGTTCCTTATTCTCACCCACTGTATCCTTAATATCCTTTATCTTCTTTTTCCTTCAATTCCTTGAATTGATTTTGGAGATTTTGTGAACATCCTTGATGTCAAATTCTGTGTCTCATCAGGATTTTTGTTTTGATCATTTACCTGGGCCTTCTTGTTTCTTAGTATGGCTTGTAATTTTTTGCTGATGTCTAGACATCGGATTATATTGTTGAATTTACTCTGATAGTCAATTCCTCTCTCTTTCCTACTGGTTTTGATTCATGGCTCTTTGATTTTTTATGCAACTTATTCTAAATCTTTAAAATTGCCCTTCTTAAGTTTCATACATAGCCAGCGACTCCCTATTGAGGTGCAGAACAGATTCAAGGGGGCCTGGACATTAGACTCCAAAAGCTTTTTTACTTCTTGTAGTTTCCCAGCTTGTCAGCAGATTACGCTCTTTGGTGTACCTTTCTACAGTCGTGTCTCTTCAATCTCCACTCATTGGTGATTCTGATCTGGCCACAGCCAAGGTCTGTCACAGACTTTCAGTGTTTTTGTTGCCCAAATTAACAGAAACATTGAAGAGTTTTAAAGGAAAACTATTCTTCAGTGTTGTTATATATCATCTCAAAGTAACTTTAAAATCAGTTCCTCATGGAATAGCAATCAAGCAAACACAGTCTCAGAGTCTATCACTATGAACTTAACAAAGGGTTTCTTCCTTCAAGGTTTCAGTGCATTTGTTACAGCGCTTTCTGACTGTGGTCTTCTGTGTGGGAAGTGGAAATCTCCCTTAGTGTTGTTGTTGCACATCAGCATGACTTGAATCATCTCTGCAAAATGTGTGTTATAGAAGAGCAGAGTTCAAGCTAACTTAATAGCAGCCATTCTAGCATCATCTGATTGGGAGGGGCACATCTCCTTTTCCCTTAGCATTGCAGCAGAGGCTGTGGATGAATAGAGGGAGCATGCATGGGGACCCTGAAGAACCAACTGTTTAATCAACTCCCCATTGCTTGCACACTACTGCCCATTTTGAAAAATTAATAACAGTTAAATAACAATCATGTATTATGAGAGGACACTATGCATCCTTGTGGATGTATATTTTATCATCATAACCTGTGCTCATCCCTGTCACTTAGACTTGTGACCTGAGATGATGATGGAACCCAGGTTTTTCTACCTCTGGTATGCTTCAGTACTTCCCACTGCAGTTGCACACAGACTAAATATCCCAAATGACAAAGGAGGGCCTCAAAAAAAAAACCTGAAAATTTCCTTGGTGACTTGGGTGAAACTTGAAGCTTTCTGAAGCTGAAGTATACAAAACTGGTTCTAATGTGTCCAACTCAGAAAATGATGAATCTCTTCTTATCCACTACTCAGTGGCCTTCCTTATTACAGTACCCATAGCCTATTCACAGATTTATGAGCAAATTAGTGTGACTGGAAGGCACATAGGTAGGGGAGGGGACACTAGGGTAAGGATGGAGAACTGAAGGGTGGGAAAAAACAGTGAGAGCTCCTGAGAGATGAGGCATCAGGAAATATGATAACATCCATAACAACAATGATGTAAACTGACATGGCTTATAGGATTACTATGGCGAGGGCTGGGTGGGGTGAATTTGATCCAAGGGGAAGAATAAAATGTTGGGAGCCAATGAGGTGAGCAGCAATGGAGGAAGATTTAAGACATGAAGTGGGGAGACAGGTCACAGCATTCCAGGCAGGTGGGAGGTGTAAGGGTCATCCTAAGGGAGAAGAGCTGGTAAGAGGGGAGAACTTGGGTGACCAGAGGCATGGGTATCTGGCGCAAATCTGGGGAAGGGGTAACACAGATAGAAGAAGAAGAGATCCCCAGTGAGGATAAGGGCTTCTCTGCATCTTTGTGGTGGTGGTGGGGGGTGCAGGGGTCCAGGGTAGAGCTGGGAAAGGTCAGTGGCTGAGGGGCAGATGAGCTGAATGAGGCAGAAACAGAAAGGTGAAAGGGCTTGGGAGGACAAGGCAATTAATTGGGGGATATCTGAGGTGGATGGGGACCCTAAAGGTGGGGTCAAGTCCATAAAGGAAGGAACATCTCACAGGAGGTGAACTGAGACAGGAGAAGAGCAGGGTCTTGAGGCAAGAGTAGAAAAGGGGGAGATGCAAAGTGAATGGCAGAAATTAAGGGATACAGGCAAGCCAAGGGGACCTTGTGGGATGGATCTGAGGCAAGAGATGGGGACAAGGGATTCCCTGAAGGCAGAGAAATAGGGGTAAACCTGCCTGGGAAGGAGGCGGAAATGAGAGAAATTTGTGGGTTAGGGGACCAACCAAGCTGCCCCTGGTAAACTGAGACTAGTCTTGGAGGAAGGCACAAGAAGAGAGTGGACAAAGCCACCAGTGTGAGGACCATGGTAAACTATGATTGACAGGCACAAACAGTGCACCATAACTGAGGACAAGTTCATGGATATGAAGAGGCCAAAAGAGTAGAGGAGAGCTGAGCCCAAGCCAGAGAAGAGAAATCAACTGAATGTAACCATGACATTCCAAAATTATAGAAAACATTTTATTTCTCTTTGAATTTATGAAGAGATATTTGTGGCATATTGCATATAAATAATCAAATGAAGTTTCTGCTAAGATTCCTTAATAATCATCTTCGCATTAGCTAAGAGTTGGTATTCATTTTTAGCAAATCTGCACAAAAGTATTGCCACAATTATCACTGAACCTTATTTTCCATAAAGATGTGATTTTTAAAATGACATTATGCATACCACAATATACTAAAAATTTAGTAAGCTATTTGTCATTAAGATTACATATGATGTGATACATTACGAACTTTAGCAGTTAAGTAGATATAAGAATAGCATTTTAATCCAAACCTTAGAAAATAGACATAAATTATTATTAAATTATTATTATTATTAAAGCTATAAATATATAATTTAAGCTTATTATGAGTCATTTAGTTTATCTTTCTCAAAATGATCCAGGTTGATGAATCTAAATATTTTCACTTCAATATGACTGGTGTTCCAAGAATATTAAGTTCTAAAAATAATACTACCTGTACATGAAGCTTTGAGTTTAGTGGGTCGTAGGTGGAACATTAGCCCCCAAATATGACTATATCCTAATCCCCAGCACCTATGAATATATTACCTTAAATGGAAAAAAGGAAGTTTGCAGATATGGTTAAAGGTACAGATTATGAGATGCAGATATTTACCCAGGTAACCTGAATCAAATCACATGAGTTTTTAAAGCTCAGAAACTTTCCTAAGTGACAAATGAGACAAGAGAAGGAGGAAAGGTTTGAAGAGTGAGATGCTTGACACACAGTTGCTAGCTTTGAAGATGGAGGAAAGTGCCCATGAGCTAGAGAATATGGGTGATCTTTAGAAGCTGGGGATGACCCTCAGTTGACATCCAGTAAAGAAACATGTGTCTCAGTACAACAAGGAACTGATATCTGCCAACAAGCAGAATGAGCTTTAACATCAGGTAAATTACATGGATTTCCATTTCTAAGCAAATTTCTTATGTTGAGTAAATAATAAAAACTCATTTAAACTTCAGTTGAAGGAGTTCATAGGAATAAATATCAGCCTAAAAGAATAGTTATAATTTATATTTCTTTAAGAGAATTTGCCTCTTACAAATTCTCAATATCTAATTCAAATGAAAAAATATCAGTCAACAGAAATAAAATGAACTTATTACAGGTTCAGAATATATGGAAAGTAAAACATAATGTGGAAAGGACAGTCTAAGTGAGGCCTGCCACATTTCCCTGTGACCCATAAATAAACCCTATTCTTTGGAGTAGATGTGTTAGCCTGGCTCATGGAATGAAATGATAAATATGGGCTCACTTCTTTCTCAGCAGTGCCTGGAGATAAAAGACTTTCCCTAGCAGATGGTGGACTGATGGAACATTCTTTCCTCGTTTGCCAAGAGCATTACATAAACATTCACTGGAGACTCTGTGACCAAGCCATGGGCATTATTTTATAACACCTGGACCAACGCTGTGGTTACATCTGTTCCTGATGGGGAGGGAGGCAAGTCCCCCACATATAGTACATGAGAAGGGTATATTCAGACCACCTCCCTGCATTGGTTATGGATTTGACCCACTGCCCATGGTGGACCAAATCCCACTGGTGTAGCTGACCTTGCTTTGCTGCTTCTCTTTGTGAGTAAATATTATTTCATCTAGTACCTGTGTAAGTCGTGTGTTTTCTTGGTGACCCCAGCACCTGCATGGACTCTTTGCTATCCTCAATGCAGTGAAAATCCTTCCTTATATGTGGTAGTAAGTATTTTGCCCCAAAAGTTTTTGTGCCACAAAGCACTCCATGGCATGGTAGAGGCATAAGGATTCATTAGTTCAGTCATCCCAGGGTGATGCCAGCTCCCTGGGGGGTGATGGGTTGACTTAGAGTCTGGTTTCCCTCTAGCCACATGAGCACAAATGAGATGGAATCAATCTCCATGTGAACAGTGGCAAAACGGTGTGGTGGATGAGGGCAGAAAGACAGGGGATGGATCCAAGGAAGAGTAGGGAAATTATACCCCAGCTGCTGGCAACCTGCACACTCTGATACCTACCAATCCCAACAGTATCTCAAGGGTTTCAAACTTCCCAAGGGAAGTTTCAGATGCAGTACAGGGAGCTCCATCAAGTCAAGGTTGTTTTCAGATCCAAAGTTAGACTTACTCAACACAGAACAGCCAGGCATTGCTTAAAATGGAACTGTCAAATTGAGATACTTTCCAGAAAGTGAAATATATTCGTTAAAAGACAGATATGGGCAAAAGACAAGGGAGTTGCAAGTGGCTTGGTTAGTGCATCTGTTCAATGAGGGCACGTTACACACTTAGATGTATCCTGGGGAAGCTCACATCCTGCTGCAATGTATTTTTCCCTGCAAAATACAAGGAGCAGGACAACCAACAAGACAGGGATGGAGGCAATCCTATATCACTATTAGTCTGGGAGCCTGGGAGCATGAGAGAAATATTCCCAACTGTGGGGGACTTCACCAAAAGTAAAATCCCCTGGAAGACTCTTCATATGGCCATAACTGTCTTTGGGTAAAAGAAATTCCCTTGGATACATCATATTACTCGTGGTCAGGACCTGGATAAGACAGTACCACCTTGGATGTCATTGGAGGCATTAATGAAATGAAGATCTGCCTAGGAAAAGAACCCTGTATTCTTTCTATTGTCTCTGGGGACAGTGGTAGGTGAAGTGGTAGAAAAGATCCACCACTATGTACTACTTTGGGGTGGAATCAGCAGTACAACATCAGTCATTTTCACGGAGGGGCCCCAAAGATAGAAGCTCAGCAATGGGAAGCCATGGCAGAAGGGCCATAAAGGGGAAAAAAGAACTACCAAGGAAAGACAAAGGAGGGGGCAGACCAGGTCTACCCACAGAGAAATGTGGCTTTTGTTACCAAAGCAGGGGATAGACAAAAGAGAAATAGAAGGGATCCCTACTGTAAAAATTGCCAATGTTATGGGGCAGAAGGTGGTCACCATAAGAGATTAAGTCTCTATTATAAGCCCTTAAAGAGCAGGAGGGAGAGAACTCACAGACCTACAAGGGTTTAGAATTCTGCAAAGCTGCCTAGTGAACCCTGGGTGCAGCCCAGAAAAAGGAACACAAGGGTTGCTATGGCTTCCTTGTGCATGGACCAGGGTGGTGAAGAAGACAATTCTGACTGTGAGCATGAGTCAGATAGGAAGGATGCTCTCCATCACGTATACTCTGGTCTTACTCCCTTTAAAAAGAATGGTTAGAGATGGAGCCAAAGACTCTGGGTCCCTACCAGGGATTAGAGCCCTGTGTCACCATTAGGGTGGATGAGGAAAGGGGGCATGCAAATCTTCATGTGTCTCTTAGATTCAAATGCCCAAGTGGCAAAAATCTCAGGCTTCTGCAAAGAAATCAATACAGTGGATGACAAGCCATTCCTACTGATTGTACAGCTTGTTTCATAGAAGAAACATTGGAAAACTCAAAGGAGATTAGTTTTGTGATAGGCAAAAACCATCATAGACACATACTCTGGATATGGGACAGAAATTCTCATGCATAATGTTACAACTGGAACCACTGTGGTAGCTGTGGAGAAACACCCACTTTCATTACTTTTATATCATGAGTTCATTTATATTGTATATCATCACACCATCTACTAAAGGCTTTGCTACATAGATGACATTTATATCTATTCTCTCCAATATGAATTGGCTTAAATTAATGAAGTAGTCAGGATGACTAAAAGCTCTACCAGATTTATTACAAACAGTGTTTCTTCAGTGTGTGAGTTCTCTGGTATGTCTAAAGGGTAACTCAAGGGCTGAAATATCCTCCATATTCAAAACATTTATAGTATGATTTCTCTCATGTAATCTAAGGTCAAGGGCTGAAATAGACTCCATATTTGAAGCATTTATAGTATGAGTTCTGTCATGTAATCTAAGGTCAGAACATGACTGAAGCCTTTCACATATATGGCACTCTTCAGGATTCCCTCCTTTGTGAGTTTTCTAATGTTGTCTTATGACAGAATATGGAGTGAAAGCTTTCCCACACAGATGACATTCATAAGGATTCTCTCCATTGTGTGTTGTCTTATGTTCTCTCATGGAAGAACATTGAGTGAAGGCTTTCCCATATAGATGACATTCATAGGGTTTCTCTCTGATGTGAATTCCATTTTAATGTGTAAGACCAGAGCTTTGAAGAAACTATTTACCAATTAGATGGTATTCATATAATTTTCTTACATTGCACATTTGCTTTTGTTTTTTAAAAGATAACTGGCCACCGAAGGCTTTTCCAAATAGATTGCTGAATCCAGGTTTCTTTCCCTTGTGAGTTAACACATGTTCAGTCACTCTGTGAGTAAAATCTCTGGCAATTCATTACATGGAACACAATCCTTTTGAGTATGAGATGTCTGTTTCAGTAACATGATGGTAGATGTGCCTTTCCTGAAGGTATGTTGCATGGATATTTTTTCTTGTCTTTTAAGACCCCTTTCCCTGCCTGAATTCTGGTTTTCGAAAAATCCAATTCCTTATCTCCACATTTCCTCTCCTTGCTCCAACTGGGAGCATATATCTTGCTTGCAGACCTGATGTCCATTGACATGATGGAATATGTGTCCTTCTTGAAGATATTCTGAATGGATATAATTTCTTGATTTTCAAGCCCTCTTTCCGAGCATGAAATGGCCCTGGTAGTCCCAGAGCCATGAACATATCTCCTCTGTGGGTCCCTCAGAAATGAAGTTGCCAATAATCTATTTTGGAGAGTCAATTTTTAATACAGAAAGAATGGTAATTATAGAGGAAATCAAATGTGAGCTTAACAAACTCCACAGTTTTACTTTGGTCAGTCTTGGTCAGAATTCTATAGTATATGGAGATACTAACATATTTTTTGGTCTTAGGTAATACTTTTTATGCATTCAAAGCTAATGTTTCCTGTAATAATAGATGACATTTACTGAACTTTGACTATTTATATCAAGAACCATAATATACAATATACTACACTGTCACACTTAATTCTTTCAACATGAAAGATAAGTATTATTCCCAAGCCCCCACTTTATTTTTACTGATCAAGATAATGCAGGTTAGATAATCAGGTTAAGTAACTTAACTCAGGTTACTCAGACATTAAGTGGAGGTCCAGGATTTGAATCTGACCTTCCAACTTCTAAAGCATTCCCAACTAGCCCAAGAATCCATATTTTTCTATTTATAGCTCAAGGCACTAAACAAAGTAACACAATATTCATGGAACAGTTGTTTTTGTTTTGAATGCTGGGCATATGAAAATTTTTGTACCCTAGTATGAGATTCAAGGTCTAGACAATTCAAGCATGTGGATTAACCTAATGGAGAAGACAGGTTTATCTGAAATAGGAGAGAATTTAATAAAATTATTATGTGGATAATATGTTATTCTTTCATTTTCCACACAGAGAAAATAGCCACTCAATTATATTAAAGCCACTTTCTTTATGTCAGTGATAAAAGTTCTTTCATTGCTAGAATAATAATAAGTCTATAATAAAATAACAATAAGTCTAATTTAGTCCATTGTGCATTCCTCACTCTTGAGGATTTGGGGATGGTGATGCCCACTCTGTTTCTAATTGAGAAGGGGTTTAGATCCCATGGGGTAGATGGATGAAACTATCTTGCTTACAGTTGAAGACAATCTCCATTACTTGAGATGAGCTCTGGCCATTATCATCTCCTTGTTAGCTGTCCTGAGTGAGTCCAATGAACTGGAGAGTAGGTGTTGCAACTCTGCTGAGATTCAGGGCTCAACTGGCACATGAACAGACCAAAGATTTAAGTCTCTGGAACATATATTTAACAAATATAGAACTTTTATCTTTCATATTAGGCAGTAGCCACCAGAGGTACTGGGGGGAGGGAGAGGGAAGAATAGGTGTAATATGGGGGAATTTTTGGAATATTGGAAATTTCCTGCATGAAGTTGCAATGATGGATACAGGCCATTATATATTTTCTCATAACCCACAAAAATGTGTGGGGCAGAGTGTGAAATATAATGTAAACTATAGTCCATGGTTTGTTGCAAAAAGTGCTCATCAATTGTAAGAAATTTATCACAAAATTGAAAGATGTTGTTAATGTGGGAAAATATAGGAGGGGAGGGGATAGGGCATATGGGAACACCCTATATTTTTTATGTAACATTTATGTAATCTAAAGTTTCTTTAAAAATAAAAAAAATTAAAAGGAAAAACTATATTAAAGTAAGCATATCCAATTCATGAACAATATTAAGAGGTCTCTGGTATAGTTAAACATACCCTACCATTGCTTTTTGAATGTCAGTTCTTGTGGGAGACAAATGCATTCTCCTTGGGAAACTGCAGCCGTCAGGTCTTCCTACACCTCATCCTTTGAAAGGCTAATTGACTATCAGAGATTGTGAGTCCCTGTAGCTATGCCAGAGCAAAAAAGTTATTCCCAGTTTCCCTAAGTTGCCCATCTATGAGAGGAATCAGAGAAATCTTCTCCATATGGAGCAGGAGTATGTTGACAGCACAGCACCCATCTCTCTTTTACTTTTGGATACTAGCTGAATGCCATTTGAAGTCCGTTGCCACCTATCCTTACCCTGCTAAGTCTCTGAAATGGAGTTTTGACTAAAACTAATGGTGCATGTAAGACCTAAAATTGAGGCTTATTTATTGAAAAGAGAAAGAGATGTGTGAGAAGAGACAAGTGGCTGTGTAGGATTGACTCTACAAAGAAAAATTAAGAGACAATTGGGAAGAAATAACAAGAACTTAGAAAAATTTCAGTGAATAATTGAAAAATCTGTTACCATAGGCTTTAAAATATTCCTGGATTGATAATTTATTTTATTTTTAAAATATCACTAATTTCCCTGTTATCATCTGTAATTAATATCCATAGGAAACTGCAAAAGGTTGGGTGATTACTTAGAAGATCATCTAGGTATGTGTGTGGGTTCTTTTAACTGAAGAAAGAAAGTCAGATAAGCTCATCTCAGAACCAGCAGCAGAACAGAAGACTCTTATCCTCATGGAGGAGGTGGTGGTGGTGGTGAGTGTGTGTGTGAGTCTGGTGTATGGAGGAAGGAAGATCATGCATGCATGCACACATTCACTGTCGGGGGCAGCAATCTCCGAGAGACCCAGTGTGATACCAGTAGACTGAGCAGCAGGAAGGGACCCTTTGTTCAGCACTAACCACATTCATATTCATTGCAGTCTCCATCCTTTTGTATGTGCAAGAAGCTGGCTAAATTTCTCTCCCCAAGCATTATTCATGCATCTCAATGCCCAGATCTTCCTCATAATTAACCACAATATGAGACAGAAAACAATTAAGGAGAGAGGAGTGGGCTTTGGGTGCATCCATGTCATACACTTTTCAGGATATTTGAAGTATTTTGTGTTTCTTTCTTGTTCTTTCTGGCACTGATGTGAGAGTTGGATCATGGCACTACCTTTATTACAACCTAAACATACTTAGTGCTTTTGCTTATTTTATGCTTTAACTCAAGGACTGGGTCCATTTGAAGGTCAGTTCTATTTAATAAGGATGTGAGGAAAGAGAAACATCCAGAAAATGATGAAAACAATGGAAAAAGCCTTAATAGAAAAAGTTTAGGAGTGATTTGGTTGTACTCAGCATACAAATATTATTGTTATGTGGGTATGCCATCTGTGGGCTTTTTGACCATCTGTCTACTGATAAGCTTAAGCTAAAGCAGGTCATTTGTACTTGACATAGGAAATGACTTCTTAACCATTACAGTGAAGTGACCATGAAACAAGCCATAAAGAGCAACCTTTGGTGACAAAAGGTGTGGTGTCTAGGCTGACCTCATTTTGCTCTGCCCAGGAATGTTCCTATCCCTCCTCTAAGAAAAACAGTCACAAACGTGCTTCAATGAACAGCCTTTTATACACATCGTTTCATACATCTGTGAGAGTATCTGTAGGCTAAATTTTTAGAAGTTAAATAGCTGATTCACAAGTTTTGCCATTCATAATTTTGATAGATATCACAAACTGCTTTCAGTAAAGTTTGTTCTAATTTGAATTTTTTCATCTCGGCAAAGTGGAAAGTGAGAATCGTGCTGAAGAATAGATTAAATTTGCATTTCTCTTATCATGAGTATAATTGGGAGTTTTTCTTAGTTTCATAATTATTTATTTCCTTTTTTTAGGGAAATCTCTCTTCATACCTCTTGTTAGCTATTAGTTTGTTATCCTACTTATTTGTAGATTCATTTTATATATTTGGAAATTTAGCTTCTTTTGCAGTGAATTGCAAATATTTGTTCTGGTTTTCAATTTTTTTACTTTGTTTTCAAGGTTTATGAAACATAAATATATGCATTTATGAATATTATTTATGGTGTTTTTTTGTATGTTAATGTTAGAAAAGCCTTCTTCCTTGCAAGGTCAACAAAGAATTCTATCACGGTTTCTTCTAGTTCTATTGTAGTTTCTTTTTTATATTTAAATACTTGATCCTTTTTTAATTTATCCTGGTGTAAGGTTGAGGTATGTGTCCAACTTTACCTTTTTTCTAGATGTCTAACTAGGTGATTCAACATTTATTGAGTGAGTCTTTTACTCACTGATTTATGTTGTACCATTTTCAAATACTAAATTTCCACATGTATTAGTATTTGTATCTATTTTTGATCCTACTTTTCTGTTCCATAGAGCTATCTTTTAAAGAATCCATAGCACACAGTTTATATTCTCGAGTTTTAGAGTATATTATAATATCTGGAAGGAGTAATAACCTTTCATTATTTTTTTTTAAGTTTTTCTTGACTTTTTATGCTACTTTAGTTTCTGCTTAAACTTTTGAATGAGCTTATCCCACTCCAAAATATAATCTTAAGGATTTTATTGAGATCACATCATATTCTGGTATTATGAATTGTCTTTCTTTATCTTGCTTAATAGTTTTTGGTTTGAATTCAACCTTGCATTATATTAATATAATGAGCATTAATTCTTTTTTTATTGTGTTTCCCTGGCATATTATTGACCATCTCCCATTTTTAAACCTTTTCTGAATCATATTGATCAAGACATGCCTTACTTTGTGATTCAATCTTAAAGATTTTTATTTTAATGGGGGAGTTTAATTTATTAACATTTATTGTTATGACAATTATGTTTAGTCCTAATTATATTATATTATGCTATGTTTTGTTTTTGTGGATTTTAGAAAATCTTTCACTTTGTTATCTACTGTCTTTACTCTTTTTGTGTGTATATATCTCCTGCTAGAAGAAATAAATGTTCCAGTGCTGAGCTGCCTCATAATACATTTACTTAGTAATATTAAATATTGATAACAATTTACATTAATATTAAGAAATAATATTTTATAATATTTTATTTCTTTAGAAAGTGTTTATATATTTCCTATCATGAGCAATAGTTAAATTAATGTATTTTTCTTCTACCGTCACATTCAGCCATCAATTATTTCTTTAGATGATGTCAATTTTATTAATGCTAATATTTTATTCTCAAGTATATCTATGACTCTGTTGTTTTGTCAGTTTTACTGATGCTTTTTGAACCCCAGCTAATAATAATTTGAAAATCATTGTAATTTTTCTATATTGCAGAGTATTTTCTTTCCATTTACTCCTCCCAAAGTGTGTTGTATGTTATTTCAATGCTTTCAAGGCATTCAACATTTTCATTCATTTCTGTCACACTCCTTCTTGCAATTGGTTTTATTTGGGTTCATAGCACCTTATAGTGCACACTGCTAAACCTTTGGATGTGGAATTTCATATCATTTTTTGGCTCATCGGAGCAATATTCCCATAGTTCTTGCATGTTTAAAACTTTGTGGGTATAAAACCTTGGGCCATACTCTTTATCTTAAGAATCAGTACTGTCCTTGGACCCAGGCAAAAGCTGGACCACTGTCCTGGTCTTATACCTCAAGGGACCCAATATATTGGAGTGCCTTCAACAAATTTTTTCCCAGTACAGTCAATTTAGGCACACAGCCTGGTCCAGGACCTGCATGGATCCCCATCATATCTCTCCATTTGTGAGAGATGGAGACACAGAAAGTCTCTTTGACCCTTTACCCTGCTTGTGGGGTCTACCAGATGACATGAGGAGCTCTATGACTCCTTGTTCCCACTGGTCAATGTGATTCTTTTTTCATGGGAAAAAACTTTTTCATTAAGACAGAGTCCCCACCAAAATATTTGTCAGGCCTCACATGAAGCCTTGTTGAGAATTGCATGGCCTGTGCTTTAGGGTTTTCCAGTGTTTTATATGGTCTTGATGTCTGAAGCCCGATGATTTGTTTGCGCTACAAGAGACATAATCCTTATGTCTAGCTGCCCAAAACTTCTGTATATTTGGCATTCACTAAAATTACCAGTATTTATTGCTCTGAATCAGTTTTCTGAGGATATAGTATGTTCTTCAAATCTATAGCTACAAATCTTCTTTCATTTTAGCAATGTTTTCTAATAGTGTTCCATTACTTTAATTTTCTTCCTTGAGTACTCCAATCTTTCACTGCCTTTCTTTCAAAGCTAATGTTTCTTTCTAATTCCATTAAATTCTTCCTTTATTGCTGTATCAATTTGCTCACTTCTATTTCCATCTTCTAGGTACCTTATTGTGTGTACCTCATACAATTTCATCTTCATTCCTGAAAGAGCCTAATATTTTCCCTTTCCCTGAGTTTCCTGATCTTTGTTGGTTCACAGTTCTTACCCATTTTCCTTACCTTATGTTCCCTGAAGTTTTGAATGGTGATTGCCCTTTGTGGTATTTTTTAAAATTATTTTTCATGGTGACACGTTTTTTTCAATTTTCCTCTGCTCCTTGGCAATATATATATATATATATTGCTGGTTTGTGTCCTTTGGCTGTTACTTATATTTCCTCTTCCTTTGATCATGCTTTTCTTATGATTTCTTTGTACAGGCTCTTTCTTTTGCATTGCTCATCATTGGATGATAAGTGTTTTTCACCAACTATTTACATGAAATTTGTGTTATGGACAACTAGGGCCTCATTGTAGTATCATTGAATATTTCTTATGATCTGAGTTTTTTTTTTTTTATGTTTGTAGCATTTACTTCTACCCAACCAAAGAGGGCAGAAATTATGGGGCTCATCAAAGTTACATTCTCTTCTGCTCTCTGACACTGTGATGGCCTCTCTTTTAAAATTATGGCTTGCCTGTGTGATTTCATATTTGGCTAAATCCTCAGCAATCTGAATCCATACATTTCCACCAGACATAGACACAATCACCTCAACTGCAGACAAGACATTTAAGTTTTCGATCCGAGGATGTACCACGCAATTTTCAGAAGCGTCTTTTGTTACCTCTTTCTGAGATCTACAGCTGCCAAATAGTATTTCCAAGTACCCTCTCTTCATTCCTTTCTGCATACAATATTCAATCGCACCATGTTTGGCAGCCCATCTCAAAATTTGGGGTCTAGGTTTTTAGCTAATTCCAAGATTTGCTGAAAATTGACATTAAATTAAGTTTCTGTTTCTAAATCTTTGTGCTGCTTTTTCTGATTTTCATTAATAAGAGGGAATAAATGCTGATTTTATGCTATGATATTAAATCTCCTCAGTATGTTTGAGGTGCATAACCTGTGGTCATTTGCATTCATTTTTAAATTCCCTTTATGAATACCTGTCTACTCTTGTGAGATGGTTAAGTCACAGTTGTGGGAATATATTGTGGCCAGGAAGAATTTGTCAGAAGTATTCTTTGCCCAATGGAACATAATTAGATTAAGATGTTATTCAAATATTCAACTTTGTCTTCATTAGTACTGCCTATAAACATCTGGGAAAGGAGATAGTACCTAAGAAAAACGTATTCATAAATATGTTTTTTATTAGAGAAAGTGCAGGTTTACTTAAAAATTCATGCAAAAAATACAATGTTCTCTGATTTTCTGTGATGTATGTATCCTATGCAAATATTCACATGTACACAATATTTGCAGAAATGTACATACTTACATGTTTCTATTAAATCTTTAGTTTATTTAAGTTGATGCCAATTAGCAGTTAGAACAGACACTGGCAGGTGAAGGAAGAGGTAGTTTGAAAGTGTGAGGGTGATAATGTGCACAAACCAGGCATTGTTCACGTCCTGGGAGCTCAGAGGCTGTCACCAACTTCTTCATGAACTTCTACTCAATATTATATGGTTTTGATATTCATTCCTTTATTAATCTGCTAACTAGTTATCTCATTAAGGAACCAGCTATTGAGTGTCTAATCAATGAAATATAATATGAAGATTCCTCTGGAAAATGAAAAATGTAAGAGAGTGGTTCTCTGTGTGTGGTCCCCGACCAGCAGCAACAACATCTCCTGAGTACTTGTTAGAAATGCAGTTCCTTGAACCCCAATTCATACTTACTGAATCAGAGACTTAGGGGTTGAGGCCCAGCAATCTATGTTTCAAGAAGTTCTCATGGTGATTCTCATGCACACGTGATAGAACCACTGATATGCTAATGTAATACATGTTTCTTCCCCAGTTTTATTTATTTATTTTTTTTATAAACTGTGGGCTATTGTAGGGGTTGAATGAGCTCACTATGTGGAGATTTTGATATACAAAGTGTAATATATATTAAGTCATTTTGTCTATCATAAAATGTGGGTAAATTGAAATTGGAATAGCTGAGAGTTCATCATTATCTTTTATATAGTTTGAGTAGGGTATCATGAATTAACCTTTAATATCAAAACCATCATTCCTACCAAAGTTTGTCAGTCATAGAAATTAATGTTACACCTTTGGAGCAGGATTTTCCTTTCTATTTAGGGGTTCTGAAGACATAACATGCTCAGTCTTCCATCTACTTATTTTAATACAGATATAATAAGAATAAAACAAATACCAATGCAGCTGTGAGGAAGACAAGAAGTCACGAGAAGAGGGCATGATGGGGATAGGAAAGGAAAGGTTTGGTCCTCCTCTTTGTGCACCAGATTAGTGGGATCAACAGGATGAAATATTCAGCAACAGACTGAGTCATAACCTTCACCCTATCTGGATGCCTCTTTGAGTCAAGTCCATTTACCAGCAATACAGATTTCTCCAAACTTTAGTCCTGGAGAAATTCTCCCTGCTCACTCTGTATTAGGTAAATTTCTGCCTTTATTGTAAGCATTGGGACATTCGATGATTTGATTGATATTTAATTGACAATTAGGTAAATATGTTTGGGGCACAGAACATGAAATTTAGGATGTACACAAGATGATATTATGAAGGACAAATCAATGTGGAGGTCTAGGCAAATAGGCAGAGGAGCCTAAATGAGGAATGATGATTGCAAGAGAAAAGGTGGGAGAGAGAATTGTGCTATGAGACAATTCCTGGAGGAATTTGTTAGCATTCTCTTCTACCCATGTTGTTTTCTCTGGCTAACTAAGAAACTCCTATATTGGCCAGGTGTCACTTTTTGGGCAAAGGGAAGGAAAAACTAATGAACAGGGATTTTCTACTAAATTGAGTCAGAAGCAGAATTCTCACACACCACAGATAGAGCACAATGGTCAAATGATTTTTTTTTTCCTACAGTCACTCATACCGTGATGGGAAGAGATAATTCCACAACTGGACGAGGCTTCATTTTGGTGGGCTTCTCACAGCAGCCATGGGTAGAGAGTACATTATTTATGTTCATCTTGATATTATACCTTCTAACCCTCATGGGCAATGGGACCATTATCCTTGTCTCCCGTCTGGACCCCCATCTCCACATACCCATTTATTTCTTCCTCACTCATCTCTCTTCTATTGACCTCATTAATGTAACCTACATCATCCTTCAGATATTGGTCAATCTTGGGGGTCCAGACAAATCCAAAAGTTTTGTTGGATGTGTGATTCAGTTTTTCATCCCCATGGGTCTGTGGGGGCACTGAGTGTGTCCTTCTGGCCATGATGGCATATGATCACTATTTTACTATCAGCCAGCCTTTGCATTATCTCACCCTCATGCCACCACAGCTGTGCTGGACACTGGCCAGCATATCCTGATTAACTGGTTTCAGCAACTCATTGATCCACACACTTATCACAATGACCCTTCCCCGATGTGGCCACAACCGGATAAACCATTACTATTGTGAGATACCCCCAATGATACAGCTGGCCTGTGCGGACACGACAAATTACAAGAAGAAGATTATGATGCTAAGCAGCATCTTCCTTGTCTTTCCTCTCTCACTGATCTTGGTCTCTTTTGAGCATATTGCCCGTAGTGTGTTGAGGATAAAGACTCCTGGAGGGAGACAGAAGGCCTTTGGGACCTGTGGCTCCCATTTCTTGGTGGTGTCTATTTTCTATAGTGCTATCATCTATGTGTGCATGATTCCCAAGCCAAAGCTCTCTCATGATGTGACCAAGTTTGTGGCACTGCTATATAATTTGTTTCAAACTTTGATCAACCCCATAATCTACACTTTGAGAAACAGAGATGTGAAGGAAGCAATAAGGAACCTGGTGATGAGGAAACAAAAAAGCAGAGACCTAGGCTTTTCTTAGATTTCACTCTGTTAAAGAATTGGAGGAATTTTCCAAAAGAAAATTTCCTGAGAAGCTGTAGATTTCAGGTTGAGTATTGGGCTAGGAAATGAATTGCTATGTAATCTTTTAAAATTTGTACATCCTCTTTTTGATTTACTGTCTGGCATATAATTGTGACTTTCATGGATATTCATGGTTAATGGGGAAAGCAATATATTTGTGTAGAATATGCTTAGTGGTAAAAAAAAAAAATCTAAACAAGCGAAGCATCCTAAAAATTCCTTGAGGTTGTGTTCATTATTTGCTGGTTATATTTCCATTTTTTTCTTGTTCAGTATCATCTCTTCCTACCTCCTGTTTCTTTCTACCCATATACCATTTGTGTGCTCTTTTGTCACATTCTATGAGAAATGATTTATTAAAATGTTTTATTTTTAGCAAAGTTATACATGCTCAGATTTAAAAAGCAAATTAATTCTATAAAACATATTAAAATTAACTTATCTGTCCCATTTTCCTTTACCTCAAAAGCAATGACTTGCAAATTTTTAAATTTTCAACTTTTTTGTTTTAACCTGAGAATCTCAATAATCACATGCACTTTACTGAACTGTTTTTTTAACAAATCAATTTTATTGACACATATTAATAAAACATAAATCCACCCAAAGTGTACAATTAAAGGTATTCAGTATAAGCACATAGCTGTGCGTTCATCACTGCAATCATTTTGAGAACATTTTCATTATTCCAATAATAATAACAAACAAGAAAAAAAAAAAAACACCTCATCACCCAATCTCTCTATGCTTCCCCTGCCATATGTAGCTGTTATTCTGTTGCCCTTCCTCTAGTTTATTTGTATTTATATTTTGTAAAAACAGTCATATATGCAATATCACACATATTCATATTTTACATGAGATTTCACTGTTATACAGTCCCATGTTGCACTTTTAAGCTTT